>CAUYSK010002279.1:0-74003 GCA_963575035.1 Avahi laniger
CAACCTGAAATGCAAAATCCAAATAATCAGCAATGACATTCTTATTCTCCACACTGTGGACAATATAGGCTTCTAAAGCAAGTACAATTTGTTCTTCTGCAGCCTATGTTTCTTTTTTTTTTTTTTTTTTGAGACAGAGTCTCACTCTCTTGCCTGGAGCTAGTGCCGTGGCGTCAGCCTAGCTCACAGCAACCTCAAACTCCTGGGCTCAAGCAATCCTACTGTCTCAGCCTCCCAAGTAGCTGGGACTACAGGCATGTGCCACCATGCCCGGCTAATTTTTGCTATATATATTTTTAGCTGTCCAATTAATTTCTTTCTATTTTTGGTAGAGACGGGGTCTCGCTCTTGCTCAGGCTGGTCTCGAACTCCTGAGCTCAGAACGATCCGCCCACCTCGGCCTACCAGAGTGCTAGGATTACAGGCGTGAGCCACCGCGCCCGGCCCCGAGGTTTATTTATTAGCACTTTTATCATTTGGTTTTGGAAAGAGAGAAAAGGAAGAATGATAAGGACAATTGTATCAGGTTAAGTTTGGAAGCATGTAGGAGAACATATGACAAAAAATAGCATAAGCAGGTGTCTTGGGGCTGCTATAAAAGATTACCATGCATTCGATGGCTTAACACAACAGAAGTTTATTCTCTCCCAGTTCTGGAGGTCAGAAATGTGAAATCTAGGTGTCCACGGGGCCGTGCTCTCTCTGAAGCCTCTAGAGTAGGATGCTCCCTTGCTTCGTCCAGTGTCTGGTGGCTTCGGGCAGTTCTCGACCAGTCTCTGCCTTCACCCTCACGTGGCCTTCTCCTATTATCCCAGTTTCCCGTGTCTTCTCCCCTTCTGTGTCTTATAAGAACACTTACCATGGGTTTAGGGGCCACCTGGAGAATTCAGGATGACCTCATCTCGAGATTCTTAACCTTTTTACATCTGCAAACACTCTTTTTTCCAAATAAAGTCACATTCACAGGTTCAAGGGTCAGGATGTGAACATATCTTTTTGGAGTCACCCTTCAACCCATGACAGCAAGTGAAAAACTCATGTCTCAGGTGACAAGAAGTTCTAGGTGGGCTGCCTCTTTCCTTCTTTCTTCCCCACCAGAGTGCGAAGACTTTCGTCTCGGGCTCTGTAGCCTCATTATGGCATGATGTCTGCTTCACCTCCAGACAACACACCCGTGTTCCTGGCAGGAAGAAAGGGGAAGGAGCAAAAAGCCCAAAGGCAGCAATCAGACCGGGTCTGTCCCTTTCACAAAAGCTTTCCTAGAAGTCTCTCCAGGACTCCAACTTGCATGTCATCGCTGGGACTGGATCATAGGGTCACCTCTTGCTACAGGCAGTCTGGAAAAGAGCACATAACAGAGGAAACCAAGGATAAAAGCAATTGCGAATGATTTGGGGTGGTCAAACCTTAATGTCTATTATAACTGTTTAACGGGAGAGCATAATATTGACTTAAGACCTAGATCTTCTAGGAACTGCCGAAAAGGCATGTTATCTGGAACTGGACTCTAATGTCCCCCTTCCATATGACAACATTATTTGGGTTTGACTCTTCTCTATTGTTACTGCACAGTTGTATAATATTTTCTAAATGCTGATGGCACATGTTCTGAGTCTTTAGATGAAGGGAGAGCAATCAGACTGTCAGATTTGCAAATAAAATGCAAGACATCTAGTTAAATTTGGATTTCAGATAAACAAAGAATAAATTTTTAGTATAAGTATGTCCCAAATATTATATTAAATAATTATTCATTGTTTATTTGAAATTCAAATTTAACTAAGCACCTTATATTTGCTGTACTATGGGCTGGAGCTTTTTTAGCCATGGGCTAACTCCCCAGAAGTGGAATTATTGATTATTACTATTGTTGTAAAATGCAAATCTTAAAGTTGTTAACATTAACCACAGCATGCATGGCAATTGTGCTTAGATAAGAAGAGAGAAGAATGGATCCCTTTAATACGGAAATATTTGGAACTCAGAGATATTCCTTTTAAACATTAGCCCTGTCCTTTGGGGGACAATGCACAGCCTATCTTAGGAAGTCTATTCTATGAGGAAGATGACCTATTCACCCATGACTATTCAGTCTCAGGTTATGATGGAAGATGCAGGTTTGTGAGTTTCCAGACTGTGAGCCTAGTGTGTATGGGCTAAAGGCTGTAAGAATAGACTGTTATAATTAATCTGTTCTAATTTTGCAACATCTTTAAAAATCTCCTGCCAGGAATTAGGGTCCAAGCTTCAGGATAAATAATTGCACAGAATGGCAGGCAATCCCACTGTAATTATTGTTATCCTTGGTCTTGGGATTCATTTTATCCAAAAATGCATTGTTGGCACTCGTGATGCTTTCCTGCTAAAGAATGGCTCATACCCTGGCAGAGAAAACCTCTGGAAGGAAGTGTAGATTAATTACACCTGCTGTGGGGTTCGTTTAACAAATGAGCTCCCCTCATCCCCCATCTTCACGGGCTTTGACAGAGAGAAGTGAGAAAAATGGGGCAATCAATATCACTGGAAAGAAAAAATACATAAAATTAGACAAGACTGTTGCCTCACTAATTGTTGTGCTACATCAGGAAAAGAGAGTATTAACTCTTTCTCATTGATTTTAGAAAGTATATAATTGAGGCCAAAGTTGATCATGAAATTGGCTGGAAACCAAAAAGTGTACCTGGAAAAAAATCACTTACCTTGAGACTGAACACGAGCAACTGTCAATGCCAACAAGTCACGGCGCAGTTGTAGGCTAGCAAGCGGGCATAAAATCAGATAAGGAAATTAGAGACTTGATGTGTGGCTCTCAAATGCTCCAAGGGAAAGGATCATCTCAATTTAAAATTGTGTGTTCACAAAATTGACAGTGATTGGAATAGATTTCTATACTTGCTGCAAAATCCATATAAATTTCAGAGACAATTTCATTAGTACACGTTTCTGCTTTCCAAATAATTTCTTTGTATTCTTATTAAATCTTCACATCACCAAGATAGGACTCTGCAAATTTCTTTCCCAGTAGGTTTGTGTGCATTTATACCCCATGACAATTACACCCCATTACACCCCAAGAGCTCTATTTGTGCTTGTAGAAGCTTCAACCTTATAATGGCAGAGTGGAGTGATCCATCTGTCACTGCTGCTGACCACAGCTCCCATGACTGCCCACGGAAGGCTAATTGTCTGTCCCACTCCAGTGGCCATGGAAAGCACCCTAACTACATAAACTGGGGATTTTTCCACCACAAGAAAGAAATGAATAAAGAGCTTCAAATGCAATTAGATTAAAATAGATTTTTAGCTATCAAGTGTAATTCACAAAGAATATCATTGACTCCAACAGGGACACCTTTTTCATTCATTGCTATAATATTTCGTCAGTAATTGTAGTTTTTTTTGTCGCATAAGACTTCAGTGTCATTTCATTTTTCAAAACTTAAGGCTAAGGATGTAGCTAGCAGGGACTGGTCAACTAGAGGTCCATTGAGTATGTCGCATCTAATAAAAACTCATTAATCATGCTGTTTTGAAATTCTCTCTAACATAGTGCATGGGAAAAATGTGTTGGTGATATTTTCCTTCTCCTCTAGTATCACTAACTTCTTGGATAGGGCAACGACGGACTAAGATAAGGCAGTCAGTGAGGAGCGTGGCTGGCTTCACAAAAAGCTTGCAGCTGTAGGCAAAAGCGACCATGGGAACATGAAGGCAGAAATAGTGACGGCCATATTTTAAAGGCTGATTTTCTGATTTATGAGGGGCCCTACTCTCAGAGCGCAGGTGTACCAGGTACAGGGAACAGCCAGATATGCCCCCATCTCATTGCTTTGGAAAGAAAAAAGGATAGCAGAGTCTAGGAAGGAGGCCAGAGGAAGTTGTGATGAGTAACCAATTCATGTATTAGAGCAGGCTTCTCATTACAGCAATGACAATAACAATGGTGGCTGCCATTTATTGACTACCCACTATGGGCCAGTCTTTTTTAGGTGGGGAAACTGAGGCTTTGAGAGATAAAGTAACTTGCCCAAAGTCATGCAGTCATTCACATCCTGGTCTCTCTGACTCCAGGCCAGTGCCAGCATCACGAATAGAATGTGTCCCAGTTTTAAAATACTATCCCCACCATTTCTTCAAGGTTTCTTCTTTGCTGTCCTCCCACTCTGCCGCCACCCACCACCGCCAAATACTCCTCACAACACGTCCCCACAACATGTGGGGCTATTGAGAGTGTTCCCAATGGCTCTGTGGGCGTGTAGCTTGACTTCACCGTCACGTAAGATTGTGCCATACCCAACAGTGTTATATTCACAGAATGTCATGGTATTTAGATTTTGGAGATCTGGATTCAAGCCTTGGACATTGCTGATGCTTTCCTTACTTTATTCAACAAATATGTATTAAGTGTCAGAAATTAACTTATTATGAAGCTAATGGAAACTTAACCTACAGGGCTTCTCACTTGCACAGACCCTTTTCAAAGTTTTGGGAAAGGCTCTATCAGTGTTTTCGTTTGGTCAGAGGTTTTTGTAAAATTTGCAACAATAAGATATTTTCACCAGATCAGTTCAGACCACTGTCTCTTTCCACTCAGTTTTTCCCGTGTGTTTCCTGGGGATGGAAGGCTGCAGGCATTTCCGGGGTTCTGGCTGAGGGAAGGTGATTTGAGGATGTGTTTCTGTATGAATGCAGTTCTGGGTCACTTCTGGATGTGGTCAGGCTGTTGCTAAGCATCCTGGGGTTAGGAATGTTTCCAGGAATACTCCTACTGCATCAACCCACCCAGGGTTTTGGCGTAAAAGTGCAGGGCCAGAGGTCATATTGGACTGTGAATGTGTCCTTCAGTGCTTGATACCATAAGCATGTGGATGGTAGAGGAGAAACCAGCCAGAGCTGGCCTTCGGAGAATTCTTCCAATCAGCAGTCACATAAAACTAAAAGTAGGAAATTCAGCTCTCACTGATTCCAGGGCAAAACAGAAGTTCTCTCTGATTAATAATATACTAAAAAAATACAGCAGATACAATTATAGATGTTTTCTTTTTGATGGGAATTACACAAAATATATTTAAACAGATTTCCTGTTTTTGTAGGGCGCAAAGTTGTATACCAAAAACAGTGAATTTGTGTGTGAAGTTGCAAGTTTTATCCCCGTGAAATAATGACATTGACAAAAATAACATGAAACTCTTATTGGACCACTACGATGAAGATATCAAGGACAAACTCTTGAGTGTCACCAGTTCAAAGAGTGTCTAAGATTGGTCATGGCACAAAATACCTGAAACTCCCTGAAATCCTGCACCTCTACAGGAAGCTGATAGACATTTTAGACAACAATCCTAATAATGTACATGACCTTATCAAGAACAAACTGTAAAGCAGAACTGTCAATACAAAATAAACAATAAATCAATGAATCGATACCAAAAAAGGCAAAACAAAATGAAATAAAATTTTAATCAACTATGCTGGAGGAAAGACTGAGTTACCTTTCAATTTTCTTTATAGAAGACGATATTATAAAATTATTATCATAGAAAAAGGTGATTAAAGAAGATATAGTCAAAAATGCAGATAAAAAGTATTATAGATATGAACCCACAGTTAATTAATAGACATACTGTGTCCTTTTACTGGACTTTGTGATTTTTTTATGTCAGTTTTAACTATTTAAAAATAATTTATGATCATGCGCGGTGGCTCACGCCTGTAATCCTAGCACTCTGGGAGGCCGAGGCGGGCGGATTGTTTGAGCTCAGGAGTTCGAGACCAGCCTGAGCAAGAGCGAGATCCCGTCTCTACCAAAAATAGAAAGAAATTAATTGGACAGCTAAAAATATGTAGAAAAAATTAGCCGGGCATGGTGGCGCGTGCCTGTAGTCCCAGCTACTCGGGAGGCTGAGGCAGGAGGATCGCTTGAGCCCGGGAGTCTGAGGTTGCTGTGAGCTAGGCTGACGCCACGGCACTCACTCTAGCCAGGGCAACAGAGTGAGACTCTGTCTCAAAAAAAAAAAAAAGAAAATAAATGAACGACTTGGGGTCATAGATGACATACTTTAGGATATTAAATGTGCTTTTAAAATTTTTAATTGACAAATTATAATTGTGTATATTTATGGGGTACAACGTGGTTTTATATATATATATATGTATGTATGTATGATTAAATCAAGCTAATTAACATATCCATCAACTCACATGCTTGTCATTTTTTGTGGTGAGAGTATTTAAAATGTACTCTCTTAGTAATTTTGAAATATATAGTACATTATTATTAACTATAGTAACCATGCTGTGCAGTAGATCTTTTGAACTTATTCATCGTGTCTAAATGAAACTTTATATTCTTTGACCAACATCTCCCCCACTCCCTGGCCTCTGGTAACCACCATTCTACTCTCTCTATGAGTTCAATTTTTAAAATTCCACATATAAATGGGATCATGCAGCATTTGTCTTTCTGTTAGGTTATTAAATTATTAAATAAATTATTTCTCATTTTAAAATATCATTGATCTATGTGCCAGAAATTTTGCAATTCTGCTTCCCTATTTTTAGGCAAGGACGGCAAGGCATAGAAAGAGTGAGCAAGATTCTTGCAGTCACACCAGTGTTAGGATTCGGATTGGGAATCTGAGTAGAAACTCTGCTTTGTAATTCCCTGATGTCCCAAATCACATTTAATAGTGAAATGTTTTCCAGTGATTGAATTGAACTCTATTTTATTCAATGCCATTCTATGAAGGCATGTTTCCCCCAGCTAACAAGGTATCTAGTCATTTGTAATTAAAATATTAAAAAATAAGACATTGTTAATTATTTTAAGTATTGAAATTCAGACTAACCTCTGAGACAATTATGTAATGTTCTTGATTAGCTCAATCGTATTGACTTTTAAAATAAAATACTTATATAAAATCTTTTAAGGAGTTTATAATATGCTGAAATAACTTTTATTATTCTATATTTAATAAACCACTTAATGTACCAAAAAAGCCTTGGATTAAGTAGATACCGAAGAGTGAGAGAGAATTTATGTCAGTAGTGGGGAAGCCTTGGGTCATAGCCTGCCCTGAATCAATACCTCCCTTCCCTCGAAAATGATAAATCAATTTTAAGTGTTACCAATTATATTATTTAGCATATCTTAATATTTCATAGCTACCCTGAAATTACTCTTATGTCATAAATTTTCAGGAAATGTGTTAGTGTATTAGTGTTTCATTTTTTAGTTTTTCTCAGTTCACTTATTCACATAGTAAGAATTCTTCCTCAGTAGGTCATTCTATTAAAAAAAAAAAGAAGAAGAAAAGGAAGGAAGGAAAGATGTAAGGAAGGGAGGGAGGAACGTGGAAGGGGAAAAGGCCAAAAAATAAAATAAGTCCAAATCTGTGGGGACAGTGACAGGACTTTTCTTATTATTTTGGTTTGTGCTAATTTTAACTTCTTTTTTGCTAACAGATAATTTAGTTATTTTTTTTTTTAAATGGCAGGGAATGTCTTGTTGAAATCATATGCTGTATTGCAAGGTAGAAATTGGATTTAGGGGTTAATTTTATTCATAGCAATATTATTTTTCCTTTTTTAGATTAAACTTGCTAATTTTAATATAAATTCATCAGTTATTCACTTGGAAGACATAAAATGTAAGCATTTCCCACTTACAGGCAACGTTCTGCATTAGGAGAATGTCTGGCTGCCTTCGCTGGTGCCTTTCCCGTAGCGTTTTTGGAAACTCATCTCGACAAACATAATATTTACTCCATCTACAATACTAAGTCTTCACGAGAGAGAGCAGGTATCACAGAAGCATGTGCAGTGTTTGAAGCTAAAACTCAAAGACATTTATTGTATTCATTGTTCATAATGACATTCATCTGTAGTGATTTTTAATGAGCTGTTCGGTTTACTGTCTCCAATGTTCTTTGTTCTTAACTGCTGTTATTGGGTATAATTTTGGAATGCTGTATCCTATTCCTCTTCTGAAGAAAATTCATTAAGTTTCTTCTATGTTAATGCACCATAGGCAAATTAACACTCTTGAGAATTAGACAAAATTATTAGCAAATGTGGAAAAGTAGGTCAATCTGATTTCTGATTTGATTGTCTCTTAAAGTTCATCAGCAAGGGGTGTGACATTCTGATTCAGTAGAATTATGGATTTGTATCCTTCCTTATTCCCTGTTCACCAGATACATCTGCCTCATTGGAACAATTTTATATCATGTGATTTTTTAATAGTTTGGTCTAATTTTTATCATTTATAAAACTTAAAAACATATAAACCTGAGACACTTAACTAAAAACCTTACACCTGACTCTAACATGTGTATCCCTATGATTTGTATATTTGTATGTACACTAGGTGTCTATATACACTCATGCTTCAGGTTGCATTCCATTTGGGAAAATCTGATTATTTTCTGGGTAGATAGGCCGATTTTTTCACTGTCCCAGTTGAAAAAGCTTTTAGAACTATTGTTAATGATTTCAGTGATTGGTGTCTGAAAACCTATTTGCATCATTAACTAGAATTTGAATTGAATTGGATAAACAAATATTAAAGTAGAAACTAGTTATTTTTCTAATAAGAGCTGGTAAGTCATCAAAGCACAGTTCTCAAAGCCTGAACATTACAAAAATGCCCTCTCGTAGAATTTTTTTCTGTTCGATTTCCTCTAAGTCTGATAAAGTTTATTATATTTGAGTTGTTTTCCAATAGCCCTAAAGAGACTTGGGCAAGGACTCTTTGCTCTTCACAAATGCGTAACTCTCTGTTAATGAACTTGTTTCTCTGTGTAATTCATGTTTTTATGGGAGATGCTGGTTATGCTCATTTTATAGTGAATCTTACCAAGTAAGGAATTTTTTAGTAACTTGAGTAATCATTATTAATTGACTTCTATAATTCTGATTTCATATAAAAGATGAAGCTAAAGAAAAATACGCTGAATGTCCCTTGGTAATACTTTTCTACATAATTTCCACCATATAATTTTAAGTAGTTGGTGAAAAATGGTAAAGTTTGAATTATTAATCTGTGTAAATAGAGTTGTTTTATTAAAGCTTTTGATTAGTTAATATTTTTGCTATGAAGCAAGAAAGCACATTTGTTATTTCATTACAGATAAGAAAATACACAAAGCAGATAATTTACCTGCTTATGTTTCTATAACATCATTTGCATAACAAAGGAAAGACATTAAATTTAATGATTTCATTCAAGTTTTAGTCATTCAGCAAATAATTGTGATGTGCACCGTGGTAGATGGGGGAGATATGAGGCAAAGATGAATAAGACTTGCTGCTTTTCCTCAGGGAGTTTTTAGTTGCAGGAGAAGAAGAGAGATTGACAAATGAGTGACAAAATTCAGAATAAAGAATGTTGGGGACACAAAAAGGCAATTTTAGCTGAGAACACCTGGAAAGACTTGACAAAGCTGATACAAGATGAGTCTTAAAACTAGGAAGACTGAAACTCCAGTGCATTAGGAGAAACTTCCAGCATTTTGACATGGCTGAAGATAGATTTTGGGAGAGAAAAGTGTGAATGTTTTGTCAAGAATAGAAAGCACTGTGTGGGGATGGGCACGCTTGTAGCTCTGACTCGGGCGGTGCAAAGGCAATATATGTCACCTCAACATTTGTACCCCCGTGATATTTTGAAATAAAAAAAAAAAAGCAAGAAAGAGGTGAGGCAGTCTTTTTATGTCAGGTAAGGAGTAGGGACTGTACCAGTGGCCCAGAGAATTCTTTTAGCAGCTTTGAAAAGGGAAGTGACATGACTAGATTTGCATTTTAGAATAAGTCATAACAACAAAATGGAGCATGAAAGGCACGAGTCAGCAACTAGAAAAGGGTCGTGGTAATGCAAGGGCAAGATGCCCGAGCAAGGCCCGTTTGACGGAACACACAGGGAGCAGCTGTGAGAGCTCCTGCAAGTAGAGTCATCTCATGTGTGACACGAGGGAACATGGTGGCCTAGAAGTTCTCCCAGGTTTCCAGCCTGAGTGACTGGATCCTGTTGTCCCCACCTAGTTAATGCATGCTAAGATAGGTTGAAGAGGAAAGGAAGAGTTTAAATTTAGACCCATTGTGTTTTAGTTGCTTTTGAGACATCTAGGATTAGACGGGAACGCTGTAAGGGAGCAGTGAGTAGCATTAGGGCAGGAACTCAGGGAAAAGAGAGAAGCTTCGAAACAGCTGCCTTGAGAAAAGAGACAAGGAGCCCTTTAGGGGAGACATGCCACGTCTTGCAGAGTTTTGAATCCCAAAATGAAACGGTTGCCTGTGTCTATTAGAAACAGTGGAAATACGCCCTCCATGTCGGTTCTCTCATGCAACACGGCCCATGTGTATGTGTGCTTCTCCAGCTCTCAGTTTGCCAGCCAGCGTGGAAGACGTTTGTCCGAATATACCATCTTTGGAGAAACTCATGGAGGAAATCGTGGAATTAGCCGAGTCCGGCATTCGCTACACTCAGATGCCACATGTCATGGAGGTCATTCTGCCCATGCTTTGTAGCTACATGTCTCGCTGGTGGGAGCACGGACCTGAGAACAATCCAGAAAGGGCTGAAATGTGCTGTACAGCTCTGAACTCAGAGCACATGAACACACTTCTAGGGAACATACTGAAAATCATATATAATAATTTGGGAATTGACGAGGGAGCCTGGATGAAGCGGTTGGCAGGTAAGCATGGGAAAGAAAGGGACCCCTTTAATTGGTTTTAATTCCAAAAATACTTGAAGTACAGAAGACCGGAATTTTCCTATCCTAGTTCTTATTCATAGTTTCTTCTTAAAAAATATATTCTTGATTATTTCTGCCATGCTGTTTTTTTAAGAAATGTAGCTATAATCAGACATTGGGTAACTTTCCATATAGTCACTACTTTTAAGTAAACATTTTCCTGATTTGACAGTCTCTGTAGGATTAGTCAATAAATATAGCAGTAAAAACTAATGATTCTGTAGACAGAGACAAAAATAAAACTGAATTATTAAATGGCCTACTTTTAGCAGTCTGTCCTGTGGGAAATGGCGAGGTGGGGTATAAATTAAAAAAGTGCAATCAAAAGTTAACAATTATTTATCATTACATTATTTATATTGAAAAATTTGGAAGCAATCTAAGTGCCTAAGAACTAGAGTATGGTTAAATAAGTTATGTACATGCATATACCAGAATATTATGTTATCTTTAAACATTTAAGGTTTCAACAGTGTTTTATGCCTTGGAAATGGTTATAATATCATGAAAAGAAGAGTTTTTAAAACAATGAATTTAATAATGATATATGTATAACATATATGTTTATGAATTTATCCACTGATGAAAATGCCAAAGAAATACACCAATGACTTACTAATTTGGGTAGGCGATTACAACTTGATTTCAACTTTTTTATTCATTTCCCCGATGTATATGTGTTACTTTTAGAGGAAAAATTCATTTTAAAAATGGCCTAATCAAGGTTAGAAATATTATTAATGACTACAACTATTATTAAGTAAGAGAGCAGTGTTACACATACTCTAACTCTTCCACGGGCCAAGGATGATACCCACAGTTAAGATGAGAAGACTGTATGTAATCTCGTAACATAATGCAGAATGTGTCTCTATTCTAACGAAAGGGCTAGGGGAACCTTCTCCATTTGGGGACTTGACTTCTTTGTGTGAAAATAATTGATTTCAAAAATTAGTTAAGTCTTTTTTTTATTCTAAATTAGCTATCGATTTTTTTTAAAAAACAAGGGAGCTCATTGAATTGAATTCAGTAATCATTTTTTTTTAACAGCAACTATGTAGTTAAATTTTGGACTAGAAAAATGGCTGGGACATAAGCCATAGCCTTAAGGAAGCCATGTGCTGAGGGAGAGAGAAGCTTTAATCGTGCTACCATTGTAATCATAATCTATCCTCATGTTAATAAATGTTTATATAAAGCAGAATACTAATGTCTGTCTTCAAACAGTGTTTTCCCAGCCTATTATAAATAAAGTCAAACCTCAGCTCTTGAAAACTCATTTCTTGCCATTAATGGAGAAACTCAAGAAAAAGGCAGCCATGGTGGTATCTGAGGAGGACCACATGAAAGCTGAAGCCAGGGGGGATATGTCTGAAGCTGAACTTCTCATCCTGGATGAGTTCACCACGCTGGCCAGAGATCTCTATGCCTTCTACCCTCTCTTGAT
Organism: Avahi laniger; assembly: GCA_963575035.1. NCBI lineage: Eukaryota > Metazoa > Chordata > Mammalia > Primates > Indriidae > Avahi > Avahi laniger. Next base: position 12,205 of record CAUYSK010002279.1, read on the forward strand.
CAGATTTGTGGACTATAACAGGTATGATGTTCAAAAGTAATTTAGCAGTTTCCCTAATTCAATCATAACCTTCCTTGGTTCATGTGTTCCTACTGAATTGCTTCCTTCACTGTTGGTCCGTGAGCTTGTTCATGGTTATGACATAATTAAATGTTTATAGGTAAGTCAGTTTTTTACTGAGCATCTTAAAATTGAAGTCGGAAATCACATTCTGAAGCAGTCTGACTTTTGCACGTAAAAGTTAACAGTTTGACAGTCTTGATGTTTAAATTTTATTAAATGCTGCAACACATGCTGAAGCCATTGTGAGCTCTGTCATCAGCAAATTTAAATTTGGGATGGTGATTTTTATTTTTTTTTAATTGACTTTAAGAGGTAACTGAGAAACCATTTTATTTATTATGTGATCCAGGGCAAAGTGGCTAAAGGAGCCTAACCCGGAAGCGGAGGAACTCTTCCGCATGGTGGCCGAAGTGTTCATCTACTGGTCGAAATCCCATGTGAGTATGAATACGTTGACAGACACTGCCTACTGCTGTTCAGTTTATGATAAATGCTTTTTGTATGTTAACTCATTTTCTAGTTCCCCTCAGTAACTACCTATGGTGGTGTTTTCAAACTTGTCTACTAGGTTTCAAGTAACAGTTGAGGAGACAGAGTAAGTTCCCCTGGGGAGTTTGAGGAATTATAAACCTTCTTTTGAGTTATATAATTTATCTTTTCGAAAATCACAGTGATTTTTCATTGCATCCATAAACATGTTTTAAATTTTCCCCTAAATCTTAGAGTAATATTGGCATTACATAGAGATGCACCATTTTTATTGTCTAGCTTGCCCTGTCTCTTGGCGATTTACCCTCTAATCCCCAGCAGTACTCAGACCTCAGTTGAGAAGGGCTGACATAGACTAGTGATTTCTAATACTAGGGCATCCTTGTTTTACTTGTAAAGATACTATTTCCTTAAATTTATCTTCACACACTTTCACTTCTATAGGGATTTAGTTTGGCTCACATTTTGGAATCCTTTGACTTTTCAAATAAAGCTTCTGCTAGGAATCTTGTTGACAGAATTTCTAAAGTACCTATGTAGCGAATTTTCACTATTTTATATGTTACAAGTAGAATTATGTATTTTTAAATCTGGAAAATATTTTAATCATAAAAAGAATTTTATAGTATTCTATCATTTATTTCCAATAACTTAGCAGAACATGGGTAAATGGGCATTTATTATGATCTCAGATTATTTTAAAAGCTTAAAATATTTATGTCAATTATAATTCTATGCCACTTTGTAAATGGGAGACTCTGAAGAGGGTACCTTCCCAGTTTACTTCATCAGATTGTTATAGAAATCAAATTACTTTGAATATGTAATATTTTTTAAAAACCTAAATATTCATATTTAATATTTAGGATAATGTTGCCTGTATCTGAGGAATCTTTCAAACTTAACACTGAACTTTATATAAAAACATACATAAAAACATATAATCACACAAAAAGGATATATGAAATAATGGCTTTTTTAACATTTAAATTTGTATCTTCACATTGACTTTATCTGTGATGTCATAGAAAATTATTTTAGATTCTTTATGTTTTTAGGTAAAAGCAAATATTTCTTGTCCTATGTAACTCACGTTAAAGGGATAGATTAGATCATTCAGGCTTTTCTAAACAAAAATTTAAAATCCAGAAGAAATCAACTCATCTTGAGCTGCCAAAGAACAAAGATGGATTTTTATATTTTTACCCTTTATTTTCCCTGTTGAGTTACTCCACCTGGGATGCCTACTGGGCAAATGAGGAGGAGCCCAGGGACGAGTCACTTAAGAAAACTAAATACTAAATATTTTTTCTTAAAGAACTGAGAATCTTCAACTTCATCAATCACTAAAATGCCAAACAAGCTTCTTTAAATTTATATGCAAGACCCAAAGTTTGGAACAAGAGTATTTATCATAATCAGTAGGTTTTTAGATGAACGCCATCTAATGATACTTTCAAGAATAAGGCAAAAATGTGATTATATGATTTTGAATCACATGGGCATATTGGACACAAATCTGTTAATATATGTTATATTCTTCCTCAAATATTTGAAGATGAATTGACTTCTCCTGCCTTTTTATGTTCCCAAATTAAAAGTGAATAAGTAATGTTACGGTATTTTAAAAAGTTGGTAAAATATCTGACAGAATAGAGAATAATATCATAGTTGTACGTGTCCGTGGAAAGTCTACATTAATCTCAGGAAGCAGTGTATCCTTTTCACCAGCTAAATTGAGTACTCATTCTACTCCTTTGTAGACGGGTGATCTTGCAGTTAAATTCTCTGAACTTGGTTTTACCATCTTTGCAACATATATATTCATATCTTGAATAGAAGTGTCGCTCCTAACCAAGCACCCTCTTTAGATACTCAACAAATATTTGTCCTCATTCTTGATAAGTCTTATATATCAAATTAATGCTTATCTCTGTAGAAGCTTTTGGGTTCTGTGTACCCTCTGATTACATGGAATTCTTATCTAAGTGGTTTTAACTGAAATTTCCTTTGCAACTTCTCAGAATTTCAAAAGAGAAGAGCAGAACTTCGTTGTACAGAATGAAATCAACAATATGTCTTTCCTTATTACTGACACGAAGTCAAAGATGTCAAAGGTATTACTATAAACTGTTTCACTATTCTAGAAAATGTCTGAATATAACTTTCATGAATTGACTTTTTTCTTTTAGATTTTTTGAAGATTTATAACTGGAATCTGCTAGATTTGGTAATGTTATTCACTCATTAAAACACACATACTGCTTATGTATGCTTACATGCACACATACCCAGGATTTGTTTTAAAGTGCTATATGATAAGATATGCAGACATGAAAATGATTCTCATGAAGAAGTTTTTATACACAGATTTCTAGGAAAAGGAGGCATGCCATACTGGGCCATGTGGGGAGATGTCAGGGGAGGAGGCAGAGGAAGTGAGGGGAAAATGTAGACCAGAGCCTTTATTGTGGTTTCCACAGGGAGGAGCAAGCAAGGCATAGGTTTATGATTGGTTAGTTTGAATAATTGTTGAGGGCTCTGATCAAAGGGGCTATGCTTGCGGTATCTGGCCCTAGGGTGATTAGGGCAGGTGGATAGTAGCCCCGAGTGTGAGAGCTTAACAAGGAAGTGGGGCGTGTGGGCTCTCGATTGGTTGATTGTATATGAAGGGTGAGCTCCCCACACCAAAGGATTCATTTACTTTTCTAGGAATCAGTTAGCCATAGGAAGGGCAATCTCTCCATGATCAGCAAGTCTTCAAGATGTCAAAGAATCAGAATAAAGACACACACACACACACACACACACACACAGAATTGCCAGTTACTATAATATAGGAATAGCTAGTCGATATTATGTATTCATCAAGGGTGAATATTTGTAAACTTATGTGTGCCAAATATATAAACTTCAAAATAATTAGCTGCATTATTTAACAACCACATGAATGAATTCCAGGTGCTCACAAATAAGGTCGGAGGCATGCTTTCAGATTTTTTGTTTTGTCTATCACTGATGTTGCAGAGAGGAGGAGCTTCTTCATAAAATCTTTATTTATTTATTTATTTATTTATACATACATACATACATACATACATACATACATACATACAGAGTCTGGCTCTGTTGCCCTGGCTAGAGTGCCGTGGCATCAGCCTAGCTCACAGCAACCTCAGACTCCTGGGCTCAAGTGATCCTCCTGCCTCAGCCTCCTGAGTAGATGGGACTACAGGCATGCACCACCATGCCCGGCTAATTTTTTCTATATATATACTTTTTTTGTCCAGATAATTTCTTTCTACTTTTTAGTAGAGATGGGGTCTTACTCTTGCTCAGGCTGGTCACAAACTCCTGACCTTGAGCGATCCACCCACCTCGGCCTCCCAGAGTGCTAGGATTACAGGCGTGAAAATCTTTTAAAACTCATGCCTTCATGTTTTGAATTACTGCTAAATAAGAAATAAATATATTTCATGTGGTAACACACACAGTATGCTGCCTAATGGCCACAGATCCAAAATCACTGGTACTCTAGCCTAGGAAATTAGCCTCTACCAACTCAGTAGATTGTGGGAAGAGTTGCTTGGGAGGAGCACCCTCTCCACTGAACTCCACAGGCGGCTAGTTTCTTGGACCTGCTTTGTTGGCTACTACTGGAGTAGTAGAATAGCATTGCTTGGTAGGCTTAGTCATACTTAGAGTTTTAAATGCCATGTGTGTATTTGACACTGTAACACATGAACCAGAAGCTAATGTCACCTGAAGCTTTTCATTACCTAGAACATTTGTCTGACTACTGCAGGCTGTTATTGCTCGTGACTGTGCTCTGGAAATATACACAGGAGATGGTGAGTTTTCTCTCCTTTGAGCTGACAATAAGCCTGAAGAGTGAGGAGATGCTTTCCTAGGAGTACAGATTTCACAGATGTTAGTGAATTCTTCTGCTTAGACAACATGTTGTCAGTTTAGGCCAGCATTGACAAAGGTATAGAGAAAGGAAGTAAGAAGATCAACATTTTCTTTGAAAGGATGACAGTGATTCCAGTGTATCATCAAACGAAGAAAAATTAAAGGTCTTTAGGGCAGAAGTCTGTGTATCCCTTGACAGACATCTTTTTCTTTCTTCTCCATCATTCTAGTCCAGTGATTCTCAAAGCATACTTTGAAAGCACTGCACATCCTATAAACTAGACTGACAGATCCGTAAACATTGACTGATAATAACATTTACTCCTATTTGCAACAAAAGAATATTAATAGATAGGAGCATCTTAATTTTAACAGTTCTCCCCCAAATGTTCTTAAACTAAAGAGTAAGATTTTTTAAAAATATGTGACTACTGTGAGACTAGACAGATAGAAAAAAATGGTGATAAAGCTGAAAATTTTAGAAATTAGTGATTATGCTTACCTTCCTTATTTTAAAAATCTTTTTTTTATTTTGGTTGCCTGTGTTTGCAACTTTGTGTCACATAAGTATAATAAACTTTTTTCCTAGAAATAATGTTTCTCTTTTTAACAATGGAGTCAACACAAACACTAGATGTTGTTTAGTTAAGGGAATCATGATGTTCATGTGTGTCAGCACGTGGACAGATTTGAGAGTGATCATGTCAGCTGTAGAAGCACAGTAACTGCGGTTGTATCAGAATTACCGAGGGGCTCTGCTGAACCTGGACGGCAGGAGATGGCAGGAAGGACCCCACGGTGGCGTGTTGTGAGGGGATGAGTAACATCTATCCCGAAAGCTGTGCTGTCCGGGCCCGGTGCTGAGAGTGGATGAGAGGAGGATGGCCGTAGGTATCATATCTGAGGCCAAATGGACAGAGATCTAGTTCCCTTGTCATGCCGAGAGCAGAGAGACGCAGAAAGCTTCAGGAATCCCTGTTACAAGACTTCAAACCATCTTCCCGAGGCATCAGAGCAGCAGATAAATCCACCCTACAGAGTCCTGAAGGAAAAGGGAGCTCATTTTGAATGGAGATTTAGACCAAATGCAATTAAAACACAAACCACGGGAGATAGGGCCCCCATGAGTCTTCCGCTGATCACCCAAGCCAGGGGATAGTCATCGTTTATGAGAGTGCCAGTTCCAAAACTAGAAGAGAATATAAAATAGACTGAGGCCAGCAGACCAATTTGGAATATGCTAATCCTGGAGAGGGAACCACATTCTGACTTAAAGCAAAATGTATGTAGCTCCTGAGGCAGAGAGAGACCAGTGCATATAAAATTGGCTGTACTGCTCTTGGAAGGAGAGTGACCACCTGTTGCAGCATGGAAATTCTGCTGTGCTTTCTTCAGGGACGTGTGCAGTGGTGGCGATGACTGTCTCAAGTGGACACTAGTGTACTTGTAGTCACTTTGCAGTTTACATGTGATGGACCTGAATGTGGCATGTGAGTCCTCTCCCTTCAGAGAAGCCTTTCACTTTCTGCTCCTCCCAAGTGCTCTCCTTAGCCCTTGGTTAGTCCTAACAGGGCTCTTGGCCAATGTTCTGTGGCCCATCCATGACTTCTTTTAGACTATCTATTCTTTAGACTATCTATTCTTCAGGGACAGGGACAGGGAACTTGGTAACTCCAAAGCACAATGCAATGCTTAATGCATAGAAGCTACTTAATTAATATGGATGAATTAAATTAAATTTTAACTTTAAAGAATTCAAAATTTGATCCTTAATCAAGGCTTTTTTGTGTGTCTTATTTTACTTTGCTTTTGCTGACTCACTGTTGCAGTGGTACAAAATATATCATGTTGCTGCGTTATATAGCCAACGTTGCTGAAGTTTTTAATTTCATAACTTGTTCTAAAAACATACACAGATAGCATTTATTACAGATTCTCTGTTTATTTACTGATGTGAGGGGAAAGTAGTGGGTTTTTCCTGTTGCTTTATAGGATGGTACCCTATTTTTTCTTAAGATTTCATTTCCTATTGAAATGTAGTCACTAGCCTTCGGCATTTAAAAGCCAGGCTTACTTTTATAATTAATATATCTAAAATCAGTTCAGAAATCTTGTTTTGAGTTTTTTTTTGGTAGGCTATTTCAGAGTAGGAATATTACAAATGGTTTTGTAAAATTATTACTGAAGGCCATGTGATAAACAGAACAAATTAAAAACGTGCTTTTCATTTTGGTGTGGTGTAGGAAAGAGCTCACCTTTGAGAAATAGACAGACCTAGAGTGCTGACTCTGCCACTTTCTTGCTATGATACCTTGACTAATCTTAAACCCCACTGTCCTATATGCAAAATTTCACATTATTTACCCTAATGGATGTTTGTAAAATAATGTGTGCCTTTATACTTCATGGATTGTAGGCACACAACAAACTTTAACTGATATTATTATAGTAACAAAATGATCAAGTTAAAACACTGCTGAATATGTAACAATTTTACACATAATAAGTGCTTAGAGAATTTATTAGAGGAAGAAAGGGGTAGGATAGTAAAGAAGATTTCATAGAGAAGTGAATATTTGAATTTAACATTGAAAAATGAGTAGTTTCTAGATGGGTCATAAGGAGAGATTGGGGAAGCAAGCTAATATCCCATTTCTTCTAGCCCTGGAACTGTTTAGCTGAAGGTTAACAGTGTGTCTTAAGAAGAGTCTGCTTGAGGTTTTTCATGCCTTTTTACTGGTCCTCTGTTAAATTTAATGCTCTTTTAGATGAAATTATTAGTCATGTTTGTATGTGTATATGTGTATATGAAGGAGAGAGAGACAGAGACAGACATTGATTGATTGGTTTAGGAAGCGGGCTCAGTTCTTCTCAGTTTCCTAAAATTTGCAAACATACTGGCCATTTTATTACATATTTATATCTGATCCAAATATTAGGAGCACAGATTGAAAATGAAATAGTGTGAAAATTCAATGACTTTAGCCGTTCTGATTAAATTATTGAACAGCTCCTATGAGCAAGGGCCCATGCTTGATTTTGAATATCAGAAGGGACAAAACAGGTTTGGCCACTGCCCTAATGGAACTCCAGAGTCAGCCAAAGGAAACAGACACTAATCAAACACAAAACCAACCAATATGTACACAAGAATGTGTGATTGCTTGCAGATGTAATTTCTTCTTACCAGCAGTGATATCACCCATAAATGTTCAAAGATTTATGAACTTCTCTTTCCAGTTACAGATTTCTCATGGGATAGAAAGCAAGATTATTGTCTGTGCATAAGTAGGAATTCATTTCTCTAGTGTTTCTCAAACTCGAGCAATTTATAGTTGCCTTTAGTGTTGATTTAAACTATTTTTATTATAAGACCATTTATTTATAAATATTAAAACAGGTATAAGCTCCTTTTGCTTATATAATAAAAAATTAAAAGCAAAAGAACTTTACAAGTTAAAAATCAAACAAAATTCTTAACACAAATAAAATTTAGACTTCGATATATTAGATGTTTTGCTGAAACTAAATTACCAGCATTACATAGAAATATGTTTGTATAATTTGTATCAATTTGTTTAATTTTTAAGATGATTGTTCTCATTTGGGTAATTATTTTTATCATTTTAGTATGTTTCCTTTTGAACAAAGAGCTCATTTGAAACTAATTCATTATTTTTATAGGTTAATCAATTTAATAGTATAAATAATTATTCATTGAGTTTTTTTCTGACGAATTTACTGAGAATAATCTCTTACAAGTTGGTACGTATAAAAATGGGATCCAGGCTATAAGTACATCTCTTTGGAACATAAACATGATTCTTATTGCTATGGTTTAGAAAATTATAGGTTTGGTATAACATATCAATATATGATATAGGTAATTGTATACATTATATTTTAAATATATATTGCATTATTAATATATATGCTACCATTACTATATGATGACACAATTGTTTCACTACTTTCACTATGCTAAAAACTTCTTTCAACATTGTGTTATATATTTCACCTCCTTTTAAATAAATCGGATCATATTTGTATATTAATTCTGTTTTATTTCTTTCCCAAGACTATTACAATATGTCATTATCACGAAACTATGTTCCAAGTTTGAAGTACTGCTAGAAAATATTCAATATGCACACAGAAGTGGATATGTGGCAATTATTTTAATTTTAACATTAGAACATGCCTTCTTAATAGAAAGAAGAATACTCAGTAGCCAGGGAGAATTAGACTCTGTCATTTGAGGTGACCGTGTGGCACCAGCATAAGCCTCAAAAACGTCACAAGAGAGCCCCGAAGTAGCATGGCAGTATTCAGTTGTAAACTGCTTATCCAGATAGTTCCAAAGATTTATGAGAACACTGATTAGTGTATTATTTCTGTTTCTGCTAGAGAAGGATTGAGGCTCTAAGAAGACAAGTTGCAGACTATGTAAAATAAAAATGTATTTTATAATCATTTTATATATGTTATTAAACACACATACCCTATATATATATATGTATGAATATTTCAAAACAAGCATTTGTCAAAACAAAAATAAACTCTTTATTCTTAAATTTCTTTCTCTTAAGCATTAAAAATTAGAAAACATACAATATGTGAAATCACCATAGGATTTGTCATATTTATCTACCTCCCTAAAATTACAATGTTCATTTTCCATCTAAAAATTACATGGAAATGCATAATGGTGAGTTATTATGACCTAGGAATCTGAGAGTAGGACTTAAAATTAGCAAAAAATTCTACGAGGGTAAGAGAAAAATGATTCTCAGAGACCAGTAGGGTTTTCAAAAGTAAGGACCCGCAGAAAATGAGGAGGCCCAAGCAACAATCAAGTTAGAGAGGATTCACAGTTGCAAATGTGAGAAAAGCAGGCCCGATCCCAGCACTTCTCTTTGTTCCATAGGCAGCTGTTTCTGATCAGGAGAGGAAGAAAATGAAGCGCAAAGGAGACCGATACTCTATGCAGACCTCTCTCATCGTAGCAGCGCTGAAGCGCTTGCTGCCCATTGGGCTGAACATCTGTGCCCCTGGGGACCAGGAGCTCATTGCTCTGGCCAAAAATCGATTTAGCCTGGTAAGTCTCCTTTTCATCCCAGAGCTCGTGATCATCCGGCCTCCAGACTCTCCAGTGTTTGACTCCTTTGTCGTACCTCCCTGTGTCAGTATTTCATTTGCATTAAATATGTTTTATTAAGCAGTTTTTCTGCACAGGCCCCAGGACTCAAATACAAAGTCTGCCTTTTTTTTTTTTTTGAGGCCATTTTTATTTATTTCTAAGTTATGTTAATCACTTCCAAGGTGCATTCAGGAACCAAACAGAAAACACACAAACAAATCTCTGATATTGGAAAAAAAATGGAATTCATATGAACTCCTCTATGAAATTTTTGATGAGAGATGCATTCAGATTTAAGAAGGGCGATTTTTCAATGTTAGAAGCAGAATATATCATGCGAGTTGTGGTTAGATAAGGTGCTGACTTTAAATCAACCACTCTTTTCCTTTGCAAGCATCAAGATTTAAGTTCTCAGAATTTCTTTCTATCCTCTGTTTTTCCTTTTTGTATCTAGGCAGATGAGAATGCAATCTTTCAAAAATCTGTATTGGAATTACTATTTTATATTTATGCAGATTCGAAGACATAGTCTCCCTATTCCAATTCCACAGAGAATCCCTGGAGCACCTCCCTGTATCTGCAGAGTTCGGCCCCCCAGGAGAAGTGAATTGAGGGAGATTGTGGGAGTGGGCTGTGCTGAAGCAGCCCTCCTGCGGTTGTGTAGTATTTGAGTCTCACATGTACGTTCCTTGCTATTGCCGGATCGTGAAGAACATTATTAGGGGCTAAGATAACTCTGTGGAGATTTGGGATGATGCTGGGGATATACTTCTGTTTGAGCCCAAGGAAACATGCTGTTGTCCCCCTTCTTGCTATGAAATGGAAACTTAATTCCGTTGAGTTTTAATGTACTGGCTGTGGAGTTCAAGTAGGTCGTTGTCTTGTTTCGAGCTCCAGCAGTATCAAGAAATAGCCTGAAGGAGAATGCCCCAAATCTGCGGCATGTATTTTGATAAAGATATTTGCCAGACTTATGCTATTTCAAAAGAGACTTGGGTTGTTTCTGTTGACTTGTGACAGTTGATGTCTTATAAGACTCCTTTTAGGTAACACATATTTCTTGACAGAAAGATACTGAGGACGAAGTACGAGATATAATCCGCAGTAATATTCACTTACAAGGCAAGGTAAGCTGAATTTTATTCTTAAAGCTCATTTAGTATCTATAAGTAGTTAATCTCTCTTTAGAATAATACTATAAATAATGTTATTTTAGCCATTAAGATCATGCAAATATTTTAATCAGTCATTATCTCACTTGTAAAGCCTTTTGTATTAAACATTCCAAAAATAATAAATTATATATTTTTTAAAGAAAAGATTTTCAAATTTTGATTTTAAAATGTCACCAGTTGAAATAAAAATAGGATATATTCTTTGCGTAGCTTAGTTTGAGTATAGTGTAGTAGAGCTTGAATTTGAGGCTCTTTTGGACATGGTTATAGGTATCTAAAAGAAATTGAATTTTATACTGAGTGATCAGAAATTAAATATGTACATTAAGGAGTCATTAGTATAAAGAGACACTGAGAATTGTGGCAATTGAAATAAATGAGTTTACCCAAGGAATGGATATATAATATATTTAAGAAAAAAAGGCAAGATAGAAACCAATATAACACCTGCTTTTTGATGCTGGGTGAAAGAATTGTTGGCAGTAGTTTTTGCAGTCCAGTGAGCATTTACTATTATTTGGAAAATTTTTCAATGATTAAATAATTCATTTGTTTATAGAACCTGTTATGTAGCTTAAGAAGTCAAACTATTATTTTGATTCAGCTTATTTGCTTCTACTGTGGTGTCCCTTCCAAGGACTTTTTTTTTAATTATGAAAATGCCCAAATGTCAGAAAGTAGTAACAACAATGTAACACAGGCCTTTCTGGGTATTAAAATATCTCTTTCCAGAGATCCAAACCATATTCTTTTTCATTTAGCATTTTGGAGTATAAGGTAAAGGCAAGACATGCCTTTACAATATTTAATGCACAAATATTTATTTAGTTCAAATTTCATGTGGGCTTTAATGTGTATTCAGTTTACATTTAGTAATAACTCTTCCAGAGTAGGAGATTAGTTACTATTAGAGTGTGATCTCTTTTCAGATAGCAAAAAGATTTTGAACGTTTTTTAAACTCAACCTCAAGCAAAGAGTTTACACTACAAACATTGTTCCCCTTCAGGGAGAGGCACTAAATGTTTTTACATACATGGGTGTTTGAGGAGATTCTATGCCCCCAGAAAGGGACCTTGGGATCCCCAGGGAACCCCAAACCACACCTGAAGAACCACTGATTTGGTACAATCACTATTTAATTAGGGGCAGGAAATGTTCAACACCTTATAAGAAGGGGTCTGTGCCAATCTCAGGAAATAGTCAAATAAAGGTGGTTATGACTTGGTAAGCAGAAGGAAATGCTTCCATTATATTCTAGAGGTCATTTGTAGGAATACTTATTGTCACCATACTGTATTAGATCTCTGGACTTCTTCCTCCTACCTAACTACAGTTCTGCATAGGGCTTTTTTGTATGTTTGTTTTTGGGGGGTTTCTTTTGGGGGGGTTGTTATTTTTTTGATACAGAGTCTCCCTCTGTTACCCCGCTGGAGTGCAGTGGCATCGTCATAGCTCACTGCAACCTCAAATGCCTGTGCTTAAGCCATCACCTGCTTCAGCCTCCTGAGTTGCTGCGGCTATAGGCATGTGCCACCACACACGACTAATTTTTTAATTTTTTGTAGAGATGAGGTCTCACTGTGTTGTTTAGGCTGTGCCCAATAAATAATGGTAGATCCATTCTTCTCCTTTTGGTATTGTAACCTTGTATTTTATATACTTTTTTCTTTTTTCTGCAGTTGGAGGATCCTGCTATTAGATGGCAAATGGCTCTGTACAAAGACTTACCAAACAGGACTGACGATACCTCAGATCCCGAGAAGACAGTAGAAAGAGTATTGGATATAGCAAATGTGCTTTTTCATCTTGAACAGGTCAGGTTTTGTGTTGACTCTAGCATATTTGCATTAAGCACATTAAAAAGAGGAAATGTGTTAATTTTTTAACTGTAGGCCTAAAAACATATGTTCAGCATATTTGCTATAAAGAATATACAAGTCAGGAGTGCATAGTATATAATAAACACAATATCCAAGCTTATCTTTTTTGTAGCAATATATAATATATTTTGGGAGATCAAGGCCTTTGTTTTATGTCTTTTTGAAAATATTTCTAAAATTATCCAGATAATTAGGATTATGTACTTAACTCTAAATCCTTCTAAAAAAATTCTAGATTTATACCTGACTTCAAATATTTTATACTTAATATCATTTTTTTATTACTGCCCATAACAACACGTTTGAGATATTATCTTTTATTGATTTAATATTTAAAGTGTTTTCTTTTTTGTCACTTGCTTAACCTTTCCTTTTATTGAGATATTTTTGAGCTAATCTTCCTTGCCATCAGGAACAAATTACACTGGGAGAAGAACCATGCATTGATATTAAAATCATGTGAGAAAAATGTTTTTAGATAATTTTTCAGTCATGTCCTCTTTTACGCTACAAAGCTCACTGTGCATTTGATATGCCTATTCATTACCTTTGCACAAGACTTTCCAAAACAGTAATACTTGAAACATTATCAATGAGAGGGTGATATTTTCATAAAAGGGATGTTCTGGCTTAGGTGAAATATCTGCAACACAGAGACATATTCTATTTCTCATGAAGTCCGTTCAGCAAACTAGCACCAGCATGAAGGAGCTCAGTGTGAACCCAACTCTGTGATCTGTCACTGGGCCCTTATGACAGTATCTTCCTCACTTGGTGATTTTATAGTGAACATAAAATAATAAACTGCCATATGTAATCTCAGGAACTTTGCCACAGTAATGCTTTGAAAAACGTTTTTTAACTTTGTATTTCTTTTAGCCATATTTGAACATATTAACATAGCAGTAATAAACATTTTTCTTGGATTCCCATTTTATATTGTCTGTACTGCTACCCCTACCCTGGCTAGTAAGATAACATAAGAATATCATCTAATGTAATTGCTTTTGATTTCTTTCTCGCTTACTCAGATGCCCCACTGGTGTAAGGGTAGAGAAAATTGGGGCCACATATGGCCCTCCAGATCCCCAAGTGTGGCCCCTTTATTAAAAGGATTCGTTCTGTAAAATTTGGATTCAGTCAAAAGGCTGCACTCAAGGATCCAGAAAGCCACATGTGACCCTACACATGTGGCTACAGGTTCCCCAGCTCCCTATAATATTTTCAGGAAATATTAAATACAAATTATCAATCAGCAAATGACCAGACTTGAAGTATGACATTTTAAGTTGTTAAAGAGTTGTATCTCCAGAATTATATACATATTTAAGAAGATTATTAAATGTTAATTAAACAGCTAGTGTAGGACTATTTTTGGCAGCATTCCTCTACCATAAGTTTTTAATTTTTCCTGGTTTTCATGCACATATCTAGATTTGCTTGAAATCTGATATTATATTCCTATAGCATTATATATTCACAGATACAACCAATCATGATGAATGATGACATTTCTCAAATGAGATTCATCTTACTAAGCATCCATTCATTCCTTGGATATTTACTGAATGCACAGTGGCATATGGTGGCTTTATACTCAGCAAGTCCTGGGGATTGGGTACTGTCCCCGCGCTCGAGTGTCTCATGTCTAATAGAGGATGTAGGCACCAAAACAGATAAATGTGTAATGACACGGATGTGCTGGGACATAGATGTGCTGAAGAGGTAGAAGAGGAGCCCAACTTAATGTAGGTCTGACATAGGTTTACCTGTGTAAATCTTAAAGGACAAATAGGAATTATCTAGAAAAAGATAGGGGACCAGATTTTAGTTAGGGCCAAGTATTCTTCAAAATGTTAAGGATATGGCAGGATAGGTTTATCATGAGAGGAAGATTTTCGAGTAAAAAGAAATTGTCAGTTATCAGGAATAGAAAACAGTGTGAGATATCTGTGTGTAGAATTCGTGCCTCGAACGCCGCTATGGTAATGTTAATTTGTAACTGAGTCACGGTAGTTTGCAAAGCACATTTTAACTTGCTAGGGTCAGTGGAAAAGCAGTGGGTGTAATAGGAAATACTTGATTTAATTTATCTCAAGTATCAGCAACCTTTTTCAGATGGGTATTTGTACTGTACATCTGGTAACTTTTCTCATGAGAGTAGGCTGTCTACTTTGAATTTGCTAATACTCCAACTCTAGCCAAGCTAACACATCAGCACATCAAAACATTCACGCAGTTACAAGGTACATCTCGGTGTTCACCTTTGGATTCCAGATCTTACAGATAACTATTTACTTGATTTATAGGAAAGTCCACTATTTAAGGTCTTTCCTTGAATGATAAAAGGCCCTGCCAAATAAGAAGCTTCATGACGGCAGGAACTTTTTCTGTTATGTTCTCTTCTGTATCTTCAATGCCTGGGTACCTAATGTATGTTTGTTGACTGTCACCTATGCCGATCAGAATGCCATATTACCATAAAAAGTTACCGTTTACAGATTTGAATCTCAAAATGCAACTCTAAATTGAAACGTGTTGGGTCTAATTGAATAACACTGCTCTTGATTCTGTTTTCATCTATCCTGGTAAAGCTCAGCAGTGTTTTGTTTTGTTTTGTTTTCACTTAACACACTCATCAAGAAAAAAATTGAAGTGGATAATTGTCCAAAAAGTGTTTATTGATCCTATGGGAGGAAAAGAGTCACACATATAAGTGCTTTTTAATTAAACAAATTTGTTAAAATTCCTAAACCACTGTAGTCTAAACATTGTTAATGTTTTCTTCAGGCATTATTGAATTCATATTTTGACCCTTTACTACAAAGAATAATAAATTCAGTTTTACTTTTTTACCTAACATAACATTTTTATTTCTTTCAGAAATCTAAACATTTGAACTGGAGATATTACAGTCTGGGAAGTACAGTGCTCAATTGCCTAGAAATTACTAATTAATTTAGAATTATATGTTGGGATTTTTTTCTTTCTAATCCTTATAATCAATCTGTTTTTCTTCTTGGCGTTTCAAACACCATTAATTAAAGAAATCGCTTGCTTGCATCTTTTATTGCAACTTTTGAATTCTCATTTGTCCCTATCTAACAAAATAGTTATGTATTTTAACATTTTTGCAAAATTAAACCCTCTTACTCCTAATACTGTGTTCACAAGCCTTGTCATCTCTGTATCTTGTCATATTACATAACAGAAGAATTTTCATTAGAATCTTCTTTCACTGACTCTATTTGTGTTTATTGCTATAGCTCTTATGGTAAACTTGGTTCCAATGGACACATAAATAAGAATGGGGTAATTTTTATTGTATAGGCAGAAAAGATGTTTTAGAACCAAAAGGAACCATAAAGAACCAAGGAAAAATTTGAGAGGGGAACAAAATGATTTTATATAGAACGATTTTAGGTTTCTTCAATTTCAGAGATGACATAGCTTCTGAAGTACATGCTATTGGGAAAATGTGATAGTTTTACTAAGGAAATTATGAAGCATTTAAAACTATCTCAAATTTAGCTTTGGATAACTTTTAGGATATGGACTTTTCCATAATAATTTTAAGGTACTTTTGGAATCGGAATTCCAAATGTAGGTTACTTAAAAGGTGCAGCTGTTTAATACTATGTTTTTGAGGTAAAGTTTGGGATATAAATATTTATTTATTTGTGTCATTTTACCTCAGGTGGAACATCCTCAGAGATCTAAAAAGGCTGTATGGCATAAACTACTCTCTAAGCAGAGGAAGAGGGCAGTTGTAGCCTGCTTCCGAATGGCCCCCTTATATAATCTGCCAAGGTCAGAATTTTAAAAATATTTATAATAGATTAAAGTTATTTTTCCCAAATAAAGTATCTAGAAATTACCTTAACATGGATACAGTGGTCCAGGGGAAGGATGGAAAAGATTTATTGGTTCTTATGTGTAATACTTGCCTTACTTTGTTCAATATTTTCAGAGAAACTGTGATCTTTTAATGTCTCTGTTAAATGACTCATATCCTGAGGAGTCAATATCCGTTCGCATATCTGAGGCAGTACAGAGCAATTAGGAATTCATTCTTTGGCATCAGACTTGCCTTGATTTGAACCCTGGCCTCAGCTTCTCTTCTCTATGACATCGGTCAAATAACTTAGCTGATTTTGTTATAGTTTTCTTATCTCTA
Organism: Avahi laniger; assembly: GCA_963575035.1. Classification (NCBI taxonomy): domain Eukaryota; kingdom Metazoa; phylum Chordata; class Mammalia; order Primates; family Indriidae; genus Avahi; species Avahi laniger. The sequence continues at coordinate 29,042 of CAUYSK010002279.1, forward strand.
TTAAAACGGTACCTGCCTCATAGAGTTGTTTAGATTATTTTATGGGTTGATGTATACCGAATGCTTAGAAGTGAGCTAATATGTTTATGTCACAATAAGCGTTGGTCCTTGTTATTATTTTTGTAATCATTAGCATTTGGGGAAAAGAACTGTTATGGCATTGACATTGGGGAATAATGTAAATGCATTTGACACACCCATCAACTTTCTCTTAGAGTTACGGCTCACACATTTGTTAATAGAGAAGTGACCTGATACGTTCAAGTCTGGCTTAGCAGCCCGGGTACCATTTCAGCATTCCTGCAGTTCTCCTAAGAAACTGTGCTCTTTCCCTCTCTGAACTATATGTAAGTTGCATCATCCCTACGTCTATCAAACAGGACTCAGCTTAGCCACATCTCTTTTTTGGAACCTTTCTGATCAAGCGATGCCCTTGTAAGCCTTGCAAGCCAAAAGCTTCCTTCTGTTTGTTTCCGGGACACTTTTACTTACCTCTAGTTACGGCATTTTCCTACAGCACTGGGGCTGTCTCTCTGATTCAGACTTTGAGATTCCTTAGAGTTTTGTTCAGTTTTATGTCTTCAGCACCTACAACAGTGCCTGGTATGTGTTTGAATGAATGAATATAAGTCAGGGAAAAACCAGGCAAAACATCACATTTTCCCTTTGGCTAAGACAGTTGGATTCTTTGCAATCATGTCACACTCGTGGAGTCTAAAATATACTGACTGCTTCGCAAACCATGTGCTACTTCTAAATTCTCTGACTCGATTATGGTGTCACCATGTAGTCAGATAAAATATTAGCCTTGAATTAATATTCTCATTCCTTTCCTGGTTACTCTTGTGCAGTCATTCTACAGATTTCATCAGTTTTCCTTTGAATTACTTCACACCCCATCCTGCCTTCCATAGCCACCTCTTCGAGTCTCTTGTTCCTTCCTTGTATCGAGTTGACGGCAGCAGATTTTTAGTTAATTTCTACAGTGTCACAGAGTTTTCTCTCTCTGTGCATTGGACAGTTTCCACTGTCTCCAATGTGCCATTCTCAAAATGGTGTTCCTTATTCCAGTGGTTCTCCAACCTGGCACTTTTTAGAAATACATTTAAAGGCACTTAAAAAATATTCAGGCCTCCACTTACTGCATCAGAATTTCCATGAGAGCCTAGCACGTGTGCTGTTTGAAGCTACACGGGTGACTCTGATGTACCAAGAAGATCGAGCACATCCTTTGGCATGCCTCTTTCATATATAGGAAGTTATGGTAATTTCTAGTGGTTTTAGCTGCGTTGTCAGTACCTCTGCCTGGTTTTCAGGGCCTTTCATGGACCTATGCATTATGACTCATGAGTCCTTAGCCCACTTTTGTTATCATTAAGCTCAGCTTTCCATTCTGCAGTGGAATCTCTTGGAAGTAAGAAATACTTACTCCCATCTTGTTCTGTCACATCTGATACTCTTATGATGTTGCCTATTGTCATGACATTGTTTTATCTTTTCTTACACTGAAATCTTACATCTCTCATTAACTTCATGATGAGTTTGAGTTTTACTGCTTCTTCTAGTCTTCACTGGTCTTTTATTTCATAGTTGGACATTTATTATCAGTTCCAGGGTGTAATCTTCAGATATATACTGCCATAAAGTTCACTTGATACATTTTGTTTTGGAATCTCCAGGGCCTGTTTGTAATATTAACTCGAACACAGACTAAGTACTCTTTGGCACTGATTATATTTTTTATCAAGAACCACTTTATGTAATAATAGCTGCCATTTAATGAATACCTATCCAACATGCTTTACATCCTTCATCTCATTTTAAGTCTTACAAAACAGAAATGTAGATGAGGTTATCCTAGGTTTATAAATGAGAAAAATGAAAGTTGGGAAACTTGAATAACTTGACCAGTGTTACAAAGCTTAGAAATGGCTGAGCCAGGATTTAAAACAAGTCAACATGTGCTCTGAGAGACTTTGCCATATTTGCTGCAAAGTATCATCTTTCAGGAGGAAAATCAAGAATAGGAAGTTCATCTTAATTTAATTTTTTTAGTGCACAGATAATCCAGAATAAAGCACTACTCGATACCTTTTCAATATTTTTTTTAAATCCCTTTTTCTGAAATTGTGCTTATCTTTTAGGCATCGAGCTGTCAATCTCTTTCTTCAGGGATATGAAAAGTCTTGGATTGAGACAGAAGAACATTACTTTGAAGACAAACTGATAGAAGATTTAGCAGTATGTTTTTAATGGGGTTATAAAATGAAAAGGGTTTGGGATTTGATGCAACAATGTTGATGTGAGTGGTTGTCCTATAACATGGAAGGAAAAACCATTACATTATATTGGTGCTATTAGGAAACTTTTAAATCTTAGTTGTTACTGCACTCAGTGTTTATGGAAAACCTTACTCTTCTTATTTCCAAGAGATCTCATTAGCATCAAGTGATTCCAAATTTAAAATAAATAATATATATTCATTATTAACTAAATATGATTCAGTTATTCTTTTAAGTTCTTCCTCAAAGCACCTTTAGACACCTTAGAACCAGGACAAATTGTAAAAGACTGAACCGTAAAGAAGTTATCCACCAAAAATAAGTTGAAGGTTAACAAAAAGTTGCTAGTTTTTAAAAGTAAACAGGGCAGAGAATGATAGACTGGACACAGAAGAGGAGGCAGTCATGGCGAATGTGGTGGATGACAAGTAGAATTTTTGTCCAACAGTGCCGAGAAAGAGACCGTGTTACTGAGAGCGTGGCAGGCACAGGGGAGCGATCGCCATAATCTGTTACGAGTCATGGACTCATTTAAAAATCTGACAAAGCCTTCTTCTCAAGAAAATTTGCTAAACAGTCTCACAGAATTTTGCAGGCTAGTCAGAGGTTTCATGATCCCCAAGTTAAAAATCTCTTGTCTCAAAATTATTTTTTTAATTTACAAATTATTAGAGACTACAGTGGATAAACAGATCCAGTCATTAAGTGCCTAACCTGATCGCCCCCATATTTTTTTAAATGAATTTGGTTTGTCTTTAAAATAAAAGCAAATATAGCGTATTTGGAGATCTTGTAGAAATTTGCTCAACACCCACGACATTAAGCCTCTTAAATCTGGGAAAGAACACCATTTGTGTAGTGAGAAAGTCAGTCCTAATAGGTAGGTTAGTGGAGATATAAAACTCATTAAATCGCTCAATGAAAAGTCAGAATTAATTAATTCTACCATCAGTAAAAATGATTAATAATTTTCCTCACTGTTGAAGTTCTATCCAATGGTTTTAAGTTTTTGAAAGTATTTGAAAATGAAAAAAAAGTATTAGTGGTTCGAGCATTAGCTCATTCAGTAGTCTTCTCCTATTATTCTTTGTGTAGGCAAAGAAAATGTTCGACTTGAAAAGCAGTTTTCATCGTTATGTGGGTTAAATTTTCATACTTAAGTGACAGAATTTTATTGCAAATTTTTTTAAATTGAGCCCTCCCTAAAGCTAAAATTTATGTAGCAAATACACTTTCAGATAATTATAAATCTGCTTATAAGAATAGCATTCAGAATTTTTAAATTATTTAAGTTCTCCTTGCCTGTACCTTTTTTGGTCAAATTATTAAATATCTGTTTTAAGCTGCATAGTCTTTCACTGGTAATGTAATACATATATAACACACATTTATAAGTGCATTGTATTGCATATATTACATTATATAGCTCATATACACACAACACACATACATAAATACATACATATATACGCACACATATTTATAGCATGTATAATGCATGTAAAATACACACACACACACATGCAACAATAGGGAAAGTAGGGTTTTCCTTTTATTCCTTGTTCCTATAACTCTTATTGATCCTGGATTTGAGTGAACATTTCTTTCAAATGTGAAATTTTACCAATTTGACTTTTTTATAGAAACCTGGGGCCGAACCTCCAGAAGAAGATGAAGGCACTAAGAGAGTTGATCCTCTGCATCAGCTGATCCTTCTGTTTAGTCGAACAGCTTTAACGGAGAAATGGTATGGTTGGGAGGGTTCATATGAGACATAGGAGGAGCAAATAAAGAAACTCATGTCTGAGTATTCTGTGTTCCATGTATTCATGCTTCAATTTCATCTTGTTCTTGTTACGAGAGAGAGTTGTTCAAAGATATGAACAGTCTGGCATGCATCTCCCAACCAGCGTTCGTTCAGTTTCAGGCTTTAGTACCTACCCATGAGTTCTAGTTTTTCTTAACTACTTGGTAATTAGCTGATGTCGTTGATTCTGATTTTTCTTACAACATGATGTTTCTCTTTATCACAAACAGCCATTATAAAACAAACAAACAAAAAAACCCCAAAAAAACCCAAAGCAAATCGCAGTGCCAGAAATATGTAGAGACTGATGGTGACTCAAGATTTCCTGGGTAGATTGTATCTCCATTGTGCGGTGGGTCTTAGGTAACCTTTAGGGGCTGGGTGAGCCATCATTTCAACTTGGAAGTATCTCTGAGATCTATTTTAAGGACATTGCTTTTTTTACTTTTTATTTTTTTTGTCTTCTATGGTTTTAGTTTTACAAATTCACCAATGCCACAAAGGGGAAACCTCTATGGAGTTGAAGAAATGCACTGTTAGGCTCCATAATCCAAATGTGCTCAGCATCTGCTCATTACATAGATTGGCTCTGGAGATGGGACATTGCAGAGGTTATAGAACATTTATCTGCTTCCCTGTCATATGAAAGAAAGCCTGCTTTGCCCCAGGCCTCACCCGTTCTCTGCAGAACCTGGAAGATAATATTTGATTATCAACCCGCATCTGCATAAATCTCAGAAGTCCGGAAGAATTCATGTGACCTCTTTGCATGCCATAATAATATACATTTCTCCCTCTTAGCTAATGTGATCCATCCTTTCTCTCACTATTTCTCTCTCTCTTATTATTTCCTGACTAACAAAATCATCTCATCCCTAAGCATAGAGCAACTCTCTGTCTGGCATTGTCAGGTAATGAGGTATTTCTCATAGTGAATTTTTCTCATGACTGAAATTTAAAACTGCTACAATAACTTTGCAAATTTTAGGCATTTTTTGATAGAAACCTTTATTTATGTATTAAAATATCCATACTTCTTCAAAAGAGGATAATAAACATATTTTAACCTTTCTTAATTTTTAAGAATCATCACTATAGCCATCTTATTTTTCAATTGTAACATAATAATTTGGAATGTTTTCCTATCAAATGTCAAATTTCACTTCTGATGTAAAAAGCCCCTACCTACCTCATTAAAATTTGCTTGTTTCAAATTTTGTAGTCTGAAGAAAATTAAAGTTATTATATTTGTGTGTAAATCAAAAGACCATTTATTCTGTGAGAATTGAAGGCCCTTCTGTGAGGTAAGATGGGACAGCAATTTAGGAACCCTGAGATCTTTGCTTTCTGAGTCTAGGATATTTCTGAATGATTACTGTTGTCTAAGTTTTGTGTTCATTTAATTTTTAAAAGGCATACTTGTTAGAAAAAAACAAAGGTTATTTTATGCATTGATGACCTGTTTATATAGGCCTAGTCTTCTACTTAAAAGTCGATGTTACTTTTAAGTTATTATTATTTTTTCTTGTTTCTCACAGCAAACTGGAGGAAGATTTTTTATATATGGCTTATGCAGATATTATGGCAAAGGTAAATAAGTATCCTTCTTGATTTTAATGTGTAATTTAATACAGAGAAATCACTGTCATCTCAACAAGGATAAGAATCTGTATTTCTGGATTAAAACGAAACATTGTTGAATCTTAGAGAGAGAAGAGGCATTAGTCTCAACTTTTCACTTGTTTTATGAATCTCTGCGCTAACTAAAGTGTTTCCTACTAAAGTATTTCCTACTTTAACTTTTTATTTATGGGAGCTCACTAATTCTCCAAACATTCACTCATTCAACAAATATCCACTGGGTATCAAGGTATTGGAGATAACATGTGAGTAAGAAAGAAAAGCACACACCACACCTTCTTGGAGTTTATCATATTATGGGGAAGATAAAATTTAAACAAATAATTATTTTAAAAAAACTGATCAGTTTAATGGTAGAGGAACTATTAGGCGTATTGAGAACAGGTTGCATAGCACAGTAGTGAGTCCTGCTTAGGGAAGGCTTTGACTGTTGAACCATGAGTTGGACATGCAAAAGCAGTAACGACTGGTACTTACTGAATGTTTATTCCATTTACTCCTCTCAACGAGAGGATGAACAAGGAAATTGGTATCAAAGAGGACTCAAGGTTTCGCTCAGGCTTCTGACTTGGGCGCCGTATACTGAGATGGGAGCACCTGGATCATTACAGGCCTGGAGTGAAGAGGGAAGATGACAAAATAAATCTCAGACATTTTAACGATGCCCGTGAGATATTCAAGTGGAGGTGTCAGACTTGCAGTTAGACACTCGTGTCTGAATCGGTCTCTCAGGTCGGCTTATAAACATAGACTTGGGATTCACCAGCATTAGATGGTATTTGAAACCACTGCGATGTATGAACTCGCCCAGAAAGAGATGACAGCGTGGGAAGAGAAGGAGGCCTAGGATCAAACCTGGAAGGAAACAGAAATTTAAGAACTGGTTAGGAGAAAAGGAGCCCATCAAAAAAAAAAAAAAAAGAGAGAACCTTAAGTGTGAGCTAGTATAAGTTGCTTGTTTCGGATTTTGAGCTGTAGGAGTAAGTGTGCGGTCAGTAAAATCATATTCTGCTGAGAGGTTGACCAAGATAAGGATTGAAAATTCCCCAGCATTTATTACATGGACATAAGCAAGTAGGGATGGACGTGAGGAGATGCGGCATAGACATTCCTTTACTGGGAAGGTCGAGAGGGAGGAGAAGGATAAAAGGTGATGAATGTCTAGATGGAATTGTGAGGTCGAAGGGGGATTATTTTTGTTTGTTTGCCACTTGTCTCTTTTTTTAAAAGCACCCTTTTTTTCTTATGGGAAGGAGCCAGCAGAATGGGCAAGAGAGTCTCTATGGAGTGAGGCCTTGAGTAGGTGAGAGCCGCTGGAGAATACAGGTTACAGGGCACAGGGGAAAGCCGTGGCTTCCTAATTCTATTTTAAGACATAACTCACAGCAGGAAATATATTTGCCCAGTCACCTATCAGTATCATGGGGGATTGGTTCCAGGACCCGCTTTGGATGCCAAAATCCACAGATGCTCAAGTCCCTTATATAAAGTGGTGTAGTAGTTGCATACAACCTACATAATCCTCCCACATATGCTTTAAATCATCTCCAGATTACTTATAATACCCAATACGGTGTAAATGCAACGTAAATGCTGCAATACAGCATTGTTTATGGAACTTGGACAAGGAAAAAAAGTCTGTATGTGTTGGTACAGATGCAACCATCCATTTTTTCCCCCAAATATTTTCTATCCGTGGTTGATTGAATCCGTGAATGTGGAACTAATTCATGGATACAGAGGGTCGGCTCTATATTTAAAAAATAAAAAATAAAAATATATACCACGAAAGAAAAGTTTCATGAAATCATGTCCTTCCTATGAGCAATATAATCTGAAATTTTTTATTCTAATTCAATAAAAAAATTGTTTCAGATCATGAATCACTAAATCGACGTCCAATTAATGGGTTGAAACCCATAGTTTAGTGAACACTGGGGTAAAATATAAAAGAATAAAAGATAGAAAGGGGAAAAAGGGAGGATGCCAGGATAATGGCAGGTCGCACATATTTCCTTTTTGGGTCATCTGTTCTCTCTCTGAAGATGGAAGGACCGGAAGGACAGTCATCTGCTGAGACTGAAGGGTTAGGTGGAGGGAGCAGGGAGAGGAAGTTTTGAAGAGACAGAGAAGAGTTGAAAGGGAGTTGCGGCAATTGGCATGGTGTAGTGACTAGAAATTAAACTAATATTCCCAGGCAGCGTACAAGGTCTGGTTTAGGCTGTCGTCTGTGAATCTGTGGTAGTGTCAGTCTTCCTGGTTGAGTGAGTTTTCTCTAGCAGTTCACAAAACCAAATGCAGATTCAGAGGAGGGAAGTTAGATTCATCAAAGGTCAGGATTTTTGCGAGTTCTGTCAAGGACAGGAGATCAAAGCAGGTTCACGTGCTGCTAGGAGGTGGCTCAGAAGGAAGCGAGGAAAGAGGCAGCTGATAAAGAGATTGTAGAGCAGCCCACAGGATGGGTGTCCTCTGCAACTGAACCGAAATGGGCCAAACAGGTAGAAGCTTCTTGTTTGGAGAACAGTATATTTCTTCAACTCCTGACCTTAAGCAATCCTTCTGCCTCAGCCTCCTGAGTAGCTAGGATTACAAGTGTGAGCCACTGTGCCTGGCCTAAGAGAAAAGTAGATTTCTGATTGTTAAAGTTCTTCCTTGTGACTGAAACAGAATTTGCCTCCACATTTGCTGTTCTTGTCTCCTAAAGCTGAATCTAATCTCTTTTGATAGATGTTCAAGTATTTGTAGATGGCTAACCAGCTTATCTTTTCTTTAAGATTTTCCCCTTCATAATTAAATAATTTTATTTCTCTTACTGTTTAACGTACCCTGGGAATATCAAAGCCTGTACCTCTTAAATTTTTCCACTCTGCACGTGCTCCAGTATTTCAGTATGGGCCACCCAGAAGTAAATTGAACGCAGCATTCCAGTTATGACTTCACCAGTGTAGTGCATGTGGGTATTGTATCTGCATTTATTCTGCCTTAGACCCTATGCATTTGCCATCGAATTTAAGAATGCATTAAATTTTTAGCAGCCCAATCACATTTTTTGTCAACTTCTCAGCTTGACTATCACCTAAAATTCTAGGTTATTTATGAATTTCTATTGAGTTTTATATCACATACCTTGTATTTACATAGTTGATTTAATTTTTTAAATTGAGTATATGTTATCATTTCTCTAATTCAAGTCAGACCATCATCAAAGACTGAAATCTTTTTTAACATTCAATCTGTCATTAGTGTCATCGGTTTCCATTTATGTTAACCAAAAACTTGATAAGTGTGATTGATTTCTCTATTTAACTAAGTTGCTGGTAAACAACTGGTATTTCTATACCCTTTCCCAGACTGATTCATCTACCTTAATTTGAATGTATATAACCATATGCCTCTAATCCTAGCACTCTGGGAGGCTGAGGTGGAGGATTGCTTAAGCTTAGGCGTTTGAGACCTGCCTGAGCAAGAGCAAGACCCCATTTCTACTAAAAATAGAAAAAATTAGCTGGGCGTGGTAAACACCTGTAGTCCCAGCTACAAGGGAGGCTGAGGAAGGAGGATCCCTTGAGCCCAGGAGTTTGAGGTTGCAGTGAGCTGTGATGACGCCACTGCACTCCAGCCTGCGCAACAGAGCAAGATTCTGTCTCCAAAAAAAAAAAAAATTATAAAAAGCCAGGGTCACTGTCTTACGAGATTTCTCACCCATTAGCTCTATGCTAGTCAGATTTAATTTCAGACTGGAAGTTTCTGTTTTTTGATTCCTCAGTCTTCTGAGGAGTTATCCAATCAGAAAGGCAACCAAAGAATGTATGAAATATACTTCTTTTGCAGAATGAAATTTTCAGCAGACGCTGGCAAGCTCACGTGCCCTATTTACTGCTTTGTGTACTCTCATTGGCAGTTTTGAATTTTTGTTCTGGATATCTGAATGGTCTGAACCGAGTCCTCTATTTTATTTTTTTTTCTGTTTTTTTTTTCTTCTAAATTAATCCATGCTTCTGCCTCTTTATATGTGAGTCTTATTCATGTTTTCCTCAATTGGCATATGGTATAACTCTCCTTTGCTTAGAATTTAGCATTCTGATCCAGAAGCAAAATTCCGTGCTGCAAGACTGTCTGATATAGCTCTCTGTTTGTTTAGTATTTTCATATATGTTACATGGATGCCATTTGCTACTGAAGAACATATCTCTTATGCCCGTAAATCCTTCTGTTTCTGTCCAGTACATTAAATAGTTGCTAGAGGCTGGGCACAGTGGCTCACACCTGTAACCCTAGCACTCTGGGAGGCCGAGGCAGGAGGATTGCTTGAGGCCAGGAGTCTGAGACCAGCCTGAGCAAGAGTGAGACCCTGTCTCTACTAAAAATAGGAAAAATTAGCTGGGCATCGTGGCACGCACCTATAGGCCCAGCTACTTGGGAGGCTAAGGCACGAGGATCACTTGAGCCCAGGAGTTTTAGGTTTCTGTGAGTGAGGCTGATGCCACAGTACTCTAGCCTGGGTGACAGAGCGAGAACTTTGTTTCAAAAAAAGAAATAAAATATGTATTTTTTATATTAGTATTCTGATCTGCTTAAATAATAAACATGCTTATTATCTGATAAACTCCTTGTACTTTTCATTCCCATTAACTAATGCTAATTCCTAATTAGTTTGCCTTCAATTCTAATGGGAGACATTAGAATAGTTAATCTTAAGGAGCAGATAAGCAAAACTCCACTTACTTTGACATTAGATAAACAGGACGTATTTATGGAGGACTGCGGATTTGCCTTCCAAATCTATTTTACTAAAGTTCTGATGGGTTCTTATTTTTTAAATTCCTGGTTAACTGATGACTTAGGAGGCAGGGGAACATTAACACATAGTAGAAAATGTCCTGTTTTCTGAATGAATCATCAATATCATTGCTTTTGTGGTGAAACATGCCATTTAGCACCTTACCCATATAGTGAAATTGTCACGGGTCCATGTCCCCATCTTTATTTCCTCCCTTGCAAACCATGTTCACATGCCTGTTACTCTGAATGGAAAGGGAGGTGTTCAGTATATATTTGTTGAATGAATGAAAGAATATGATAAGCCTTTTAGAATTTATCATTGAGTGGCCAGTCTCCTTCCCACACCCAGTTCATCTCTAGGCCCAAAGGACTGCAACTCATTCAATTAAAAGTATTTTTCTGATTTGTAACTTATATATGTTACCATTTGCCCCCATACCCCTCACTGATACACGGAATGCTTACCAAGTGTAGAAATATTTAGAAGGAATGGAACAATCTACTCTTAAAGAGCTGTAGATTTCTTCCTACCGTAGGTATTGGTTAATGCTGCTTTCCTCTGGTCACCATTATACTGTAAACCATAATAATAACAGCTGAGATTTATTAAAAGTTTATTATTCTTCAGATGCTTTTTTTCTAAATGGCATATAATTTACATATATTAAATCATGAGCTCCTCTAAAGAACCCAGGTACTCTTTTAGTTATTCCTTCTTCAATATAAAGAAATGGAGACAGAGAGGTGAAGGAACTTGCCCAAGACTGCATAGCTACTAACTGCCAGCATTGGTATTTGAAGCAAGCACTGTGTTTCTGGAGCCCATGTTACTAACCACCATACCCTTCTGCCCCCTTAGCAAGCGAAAATTTCAGCTGTGGGAATTAGATAAGAATACGTGCATGGTTCAGCACAAATCCTGTATCATTTCTGGGAAAATTACGCCAAAATAATAGAATAGTCATTTTTATTGTCTTTATGTATAAAGAATATTATGGGTAGCAGTTAAAATTTCACTTTATTCCTTTGAGCTAATTATGATGAAAAATGAACTTAAAAACAAAAAGATTAGAAGAATCACTTTAATTAATGGACACTGCTTTCCATTAATTTTAATTAATGGTTATTGCATGTGCCTATATTAATGCATTCTAATGGCGGCATGGAAAAAAGAGAAAATAAGAATCCTTGTCTTCAAGATTTACAATTTGGTTTGTACCAGAAAAATGCATGAATAAGTAATATGTGTAATATGATATGGACCTCATAATTATCTCTGTTATTTATAAATCGGTGATTTAATATTTTAATTTTATAAAAGCACTATATATAATTTTCTTTCTGGTTATAAATATGGTCATGAATTCATTGGTCATGTCATCTAAGTAGTATATGTAATATATGTATATATGCAGTTAATGTTCATAGTAAATTACAAATGATTTGGTGTTCTATGTTAAATAATTCTTTTGTACATTCTGGCTCAACATATTCCTGTCCACTTTTTTTTTTTTTTTACATGTATCAGAGTTGTCATGATGAGGAAGACGATGATGGTGAAGAAGAAGTGAAGAGTTTTGAAGTAAGATTGATCTTTCTAGACGTGCCTCTTTCTATTTTGAAACATTGTTTCATAGCTTATAACTGACATTTCTGTTTCTTGCTTCATGGCTTATTGCAGCTTATTGTGTCAAGGAACTGCATGTCAGAGCTGGATGGACACACCCGAGTCCTAACATTTGCTGAAGTTAAGAACAAAAACCATAGAATAGTTAAATAATAGAATAAAGCCCATATGTTCAGAATGAGTGTTCCTGCGAACCATCCGAGACGAGACAGCTTTAAATTGTCCTCATCTCAGTGATGTTGTGGTCTGGAATTTCCAACAGACATGTGGAGAAAATATTATTGAAGAGCAACATAACATCAAGTTTTTAATTAAACCCTTGGTGTGGTATTTGTTCCTGAATTGAAGTCTTAACGATTTGGCCTCTTTTGACTTCTGCCCAATTAGGTCACTCATTCCGTGCACATATGTAGGTGGCGGCACACGACGCAGTTTGCTTGCATGAGTTAGGAGTGCATATATTCCTAGGACCGTATTGTATTTTATGATTATTTTCTCAAACATTCTCAGCCTTTAAATATCCCATATAATTTGAAATGCTGCTTAATGTTAATTAGCTGGAAGGAAAGTTGATATTATTTTCCCTCTTTGCTTATAGTGTACTTTTGCTTTGTATGGGAAAAACTAGTTGTTGCTTAACTACCACCTTTCTCATTTATCGGTTCCTTTTTTTTTTTTTCTTTTTTTAGAATCTTTGAAAAGAAATTAAGTGTAAGGAAATAGAGATTAGATTCTTTTTTTTTTTTCCTATTAATTTACACATCTGGCCTTTGAGCTAGAAGTCTGGAAACATAGCAGTAGCCAGCAATGAGTCTTTAATTAAAGTGGACCCCACAAAAACATATAGCTGAGGAGGGAGCTCAGAGCATTGCCTATCCAGGAACAATTTCATATGAGCATCTGAAGTCAATGTGTTGGAAATATAAAAACAATTTGATTTGAGGATAACCCGTGACTGTTGCTGGCTGAGAAAAATACCATAAGATTAATTTTTCTATGGCACTATAATCTTTCCTAATATATGTATGTTCTATTCTCAAATCCATCTTTATTGATAAGCGACTGAGTTAAATTAGAATGCCCTGTGAGCAGCAGATAATACTGTTTTTCTGAAGTGCACACCATTTACGGTCTACCGGTTGTCTTCAGAGCAGTTGTTTATTGCTATTTTGCTTCTTGTCCTCATCCTTCCTTAAGGTCACAGGATCCCAACGCAGCAAGGTAAAACTATATATGTGTGTGTATTTGTCTGGGTCTGAGTTTCAGTTTCTTGTGACATTTACCTTTGTTAGACCCAACATCTTGGATTCTTTTGTAATAAAGTCTTGAAAATCTTTCTGCAAGTTTGTAGCTCCAATACAATTGGTCTCTTCAGTATCCCTTCCTTGACACAGGTTTATTCGTCTTGCAATTTCAGAGACTCATAATTTGAAATTTTTATCCTCCATGTTGACTTTGAGCTGCATACCGTGCTGAGATTAAAAAAAAAAATCCAGCCCTTAAGGTGAATAAACTTCTAGCTAGGGACTTTTCATTTTCAGTGCAGTGTTCCGACCTCATCCTTCTTGATTTTTTTTTTTTTTACACCAGTCTAATCACCTGAAAACAGACATGATAAATGGTATTGCTGGTGAAATTGGAAAGAAGTCTGCTTTTCTATTATGCTATTAATACCTCAATTAATAACTAGAGATTATGTCCCATGATTTTAATACTGATCTCATCATTTTATTAAAGGGAAGAAGTAGATGACCATTTCTATCTCTTAATATTTCAAATAGCTAAATACTTGGAAAATTTGATAAGAGAAAACATTTTGATCTAGAATTATAAAATGATTTACTTTGATATGGACCCTTTTAAGCTTATAAGTTATGTTCATGTGGCCACTTAATAGGGAAATTGATCATAAACATCTCAGGAAGACAATATCAATAATGATTTTAGTTTAAAAAAAATTTTCAGTTTATAAATATAAATTATTCTGCTTTGCCTTCTGTAAAAAAAAAAAGTAAAGTATTTGTTGCTAAAATGAATTTTTAGACTGTCCTGAAGAATCTATTCAAAACAAACAAATTGAAATATTTTTAACTAACTATGAAGTTTGGAGAAATATATATTGTTCTTATAATATGCCATGATCCTTATAAATCTTTAAATTTGAGTTAATGCATATGCTATCAGATATAGCTCCAATCTGATGGGTATAGTGGTTAAAGGCATTGAGAAGAGGAAAGAAGTAGATGTAGAGAAAAAGCACTTTGGGAGGCTGAGGCAGGAGGATCACTTGAGCCCAGAAGTTTGAGACCAGCCTGGGCAACATGGCAGGACCCCTGTCTCTACAAAAAAATTAAAAAAATTAGTCAGGCACAGTAGCACACACCTGTAGTCTTAGCTACTCAGGAAGCTGAGGCAGGAGGATTGCTTGAGCCCAGGAGTTTGAGGCTACAGTGAGCTATGATTACACCACTGCACTCCAGCCTGGGCGATGGAGCAAGACCCCAACTCTTAAAAAAAAAAAAAAAAAAAAAGAAAAGAAAAGAAAAAGAAAAGTGCTATTATAAGGACATTTTCTGTGAGGAATACAATAAAGCTCAAAAAACATGGAAAATAGGGAATGTGTAATGAAAAGCCCAGTACTTGCCAGTTCTTTTTTCTTCCATCATCTATATATTTTATTGATATTGATCCTGTTAAAACTTGCTTGATTCAGCTTGATAATTTAATTCCCTGTTTCATCTATAATATATGTAAATATGTTTTTCCTACAACTACATATTTAATAACTTTATTGCATATTTATTTTTTTAGATTTGGGGCTGCTTTAATATGAGAATCATAAAAGAGGACAGTTAAATCTTGTAAGGAGGCCAACATTAATCGAAAGGGTAGAAATGTTTTATCAGTCACCTAAAAAGCACATTATTGCAGTTGAGTGCTTTATTTAGCTTTTGAATATTTTATAAGCCAAAGCAAATAGTAACAATAAATAAATAATAATGTTTCAAGTCAAATAACTATTTTCTGAGCATGGTGGGTTTTTCTCTCCTAGCTCAACAAAGAGCTTTGGTCTACCAGAGTAGACCACATTTTTTAATTATGATTTTTGCAAAATACTTGGAAACATTCATTACATGGTTGTTTCTTCTCTAAAAGCTGAGGATATTGACACTGAATGGTAATTCAGTGAAAGCATTTCTTTGGACTATTAAAATTCTATATTACAGAATTGTTAATATTACTGAAGACCCTAAATTAATGGCGGTGGAGCTTAGGTAAGTGAGATGAATGGAGCATTAGCTTGTCTTCAAGGCCATTTTCTCAAATATTAGGCAACAAACTACATCTTCCTTTGGCAGATGCCCAATTTCTAATTCACAGATGAATTTTCTAATGAGTCCTTGAGGTCCTGTATTCTGTACTGTTGAATCTCTGTGTCTTAAATACTAAATATGCCTGTGACAGAGCTGACATTCTATAATAAATACTTAGGACACTAGCACGTCTCTCTAAGATGGACCTCTGACATACCTAAAATGACATCACACCTGCCAATGTATGCTCACCAATGTCCAGCTCATACTCCAAAGTATGTACCATGAAGTATGGAAGAATCAATTTAGGTCCAAAATGTCTTAAGACTGATATTATATAGCACTACCTCAAGTATATAAAATTTTCATCTTGCCCCTCCATGGATTTAATTTTAGATAGAATTCCATTTTTTGGTAGTTCTATAAGAATGAATTGGCTGTAAGATGTAATACCCCCAAATAGCTATGTAATTTGAATTTTGGAGGGGTTTATTTAGTGCTCTTCATAGTAACAGGCAATTTAAATTAAAAGGTCTTCCTGAATCTAAGCAAAGAGAATCCTTCAATGCATAAAAATTAGAAATATAGCTATGGATATAAAATATTGAAACATTTATTCCTTTTATGAAAAAATGTTATGATTCTGGAGTTCCTACTCCAGAAGCCACATAAGCATGGAGTTGTTTGCTATACTGGTGAGTCATAGAGGGGAAAGAGGGAAGGAATTTTAGCGGCCAGTGTTCTCCAGTACTCATGCCTATTGCTGCAGTCTGCCAACTGCATTGTCATATAATTAAATGATCAATCTCAACTAACGATCTGGAGTCTTAGCCCAGGTTTCCTAGAAAACAGAGGCAAAAAGCTTATGTGCTAATACTTATTTAAGCATAAAATCGTGCATTTTATTGGGGGTGGGGGGGTTACGATACCAGGGAAGTAAGAGTGAGAGAAAAAGAGAACTGATACAGGGAAGGAGAGGGCAAATAAGAGGTAGAACATCCTTGAGCTGACCACAGCCATTCACTAGTACAGCTTGTTGCACAGTTGTGTGGGATGCCTCTAGAGAGACCCCAGGTGCATACAGAATAGTGTCTCCTTGGGAAAGAAGGGTGGGCACTTTATACGTGGGTTCCTTCCCATCTCCTATCACTTCCTGGTTATAG
The DNA here is from genome assembly GCA_963575035.1 of Avahi laniger. Lineage (NCBI taxonomy): Eukaryota > Metazoa > Chordata > Mammalia > Primates > Indriidae > Avahi > Avahi laniger. The sequence continues at coordinate 45,658 of CAUYSK010002279.1, forward strand.
GGAATTAATTTCTTCATACTTCATGCTCATGGTAACCAGCTCTTCCAGGCAACCCCTGGGGAAGACAGAGCTGCCTTGGGTCCAGCCTGTCCGGGGTCCAGGTACCACGTTCTCTCTTTATCCATCAGCATGGGGTCTCTTTGGTGAGTGGTAACAGTGTAGCAGCTGACTTTCATAACCACGGTATGGTGTCAGTCATTTCTAGGGTCATTCTGGATCAGGAGCAAGTGGAGTGGCCAAAGCTTGGAGAGAAGGGAGTTAGACAGAGCTGGGGTCCTGGCCCCGGTACAAGGGAAATTCCCAGAAAGCAAGTGCTCTATGTTGCATGTGGTAACTCATGTATGTGAAGACGTGACCCTAAATAGCCGACTGCATAGAAGACATACAGCTGGCCTTCTGTATCCATGCTTTCCACACCCCTGGATTCAACCAACTATGGATTGACAATATTCAGGAAAAAAATGCGTCTGTATCCAACATGTGCAGACTCTTTTTTTCTTGTCATTATTCCCTAAACAATACAGTATAGCAATTATTTACATAGAACTTACATCACATTAGGTATTAATATTATAAATAATCTAGAAACGATTTAAAGTAGAAGGGAGGATGTGCGTAGGTTATATGCCGACACTGTGACATTTTACATCAGGAGCTTGAGCATCCCTGGATTTTGGTATCCACGGGGGCCAATTGTTCTGGAACCAGTGCCCCACAGATACTGAGGGACGACTGCATGCTTAAACATAAAGTCGTGCATTTTTCGTATGCACAATAAGTTGACTTTATGTGCTGTCATTTTAAAAATAATCCCAGTTGAAGCTCATACTTGACCAGATTATGTGCAATATATGGGAAGCAGCAGTCACCAAGAATGCAGACGCTCAGATGGACTGCCTGTCTTTAAATCCCAGCGCCGTTACCTAGCGCTGTGAGCTTAGGCCTCAATTTTCCTATCTATAAAATAGGGCTAATTATAGTATCTACTTCATAGGGTTGCCATTAAATTAGTCAGTACATATAAGACACTCAGAACATTGACTAACACATAACAAGCTCTATAAATTTCCTGTTTATATTTAATCAGTTTGCTTTCCCTGCTAAAAACAAGTCAAGAAAGCCCATATAGAAACTTTTACAGTACTGGAAGCATAAAACTACACAATGCAAGAGAACTGGATTCTCACCGAGTGCCCTTTGGCTTCAGCACACCCCACTGAACTACTCTGTGTCTCAGCTTCCTCTTCTTTGAACGAAAAGCTTTGCACTGGATGTTCTCAGGGGTCAGATCCACCTTCAAAATTGTCTGGTGTGCTGTCCATGTGTAAGTTCTCTTTATTTCTCACACTAATTTCACATTTCTTCTAAATGCGTAAATATTAACAAAAACATGCAAGTTCTCGTTCCTATTCTGCTTTTGTGGAGGGTTTTTTAAAAAAGAAAATAAACTACAGGAATGTCACCACACAAATGTTTTATAGAAAATAATGTCTAACTTCTGCACATGCACATGTATCTCCACCTTTTCCTAGTTTGGTATTTAAAATATCACAGAATTATACATAGCACAGTAAGTTAAAGGGAAAAAAAATGGTGTTGAAGAACACAAAGTGGAGCCTTCCAAAAATGAATTTAGTCCAGAAACCTCTACCACAGAGTCTTGCCAATCTGATGCAAGTTGTCAGCATATTTGATGCCAAGCTTTCTAGGAGCCAACATGAAATTGTATAAATTTAACAGTTCATTATATCAATAAAATAGCCTTCTTGATTGGGAGAAACAAATTCCTAAAGTTAAGATTCAGTAGCATTATTTTCCCCCTGAGGATATTGTGTGATATAATGAAAAATGTCCACAACAATTCAGTAAAAATAATTATTTGACAATTTATACGCTAAAGTCCAGTTATACAGACACCACCTGAACTTGGATTAGTGTAGAATGGGTACACATATCTGGAAGAATGAAGGAAATATGTATCCTTAAGACAGACTCCAAAAAAATCCTCCTCCTAGCTAACGGGTAATTCCTTGGCAGGGAATTTGGGACTCTATCCAATACTCGGAGTGCAGCTGTTCCTCTGGAGTTGATAGGTGGCGTTAATAACCATTGGTAAAGACTGAGAATTACAGACACAAGTGCTTCTTGAGTTGTGAGATCTCAAAATTAAAATGAGTTGTTGTGATCCATTCTGTGATCAAAGTGTTTATGACTTCTCCTTTTCTGACTCATGAATCCAACATTCTAGACCACGATGGGGTAACCATAGCTTTGTATTATTAGTGGCCCTCAGCTATCTTACTGCTCCTATGTTCTCTTTTGTCAGGGCAGGTTAGGAGAGAAGGAACTACATAGCGTCCTTTCATCCTTTAGGTATTCAAGGCAGTATCCAGGGCTTTTAAGGCTGAAACAAATAAATAGGTGCCTGAAGGCTGTTTTAAATCAGTATTGTGCTCAGAAATCAACCACATTCCCTCTAAGGATAAGTCAACTTAGCTTTGCTAATTTGATAACTTCTGATTGTAGAGTTACTGATTTTTTTCTCTCAGAAGTATAAATTTTGTCTTTTGGACCCTGAAATAGAAAATTAGTTCAACTCAGCCGAGTTTTATTGCTTCAGCATAGTTTTAAATTAGTTCTAAATATGCTGAATCTATGGGAAACAATATTCCACCCAGAACACAAGTGTATGTAATATTGAAGATTTAGCCATAAAATCACATTATACAGTGTATCTAAACTTTAGAGCCTCTAGCACGTTAACTGAAGTACATGTCTCTGGTTTAGTGTTTCTTTCATCTCTGTATATTAGTAATACTTTGATACCATTTTTAAAGAGTTCAATTTGGATAAAGACTTATTTTCTTCCTTTTTCGTTTTTATTAAAGAGAGAGCATTAGAAACTATGCTCATCCTATTGAGAAGTAAAATTCTGGAAGATTTTTTATTATACTGTTTGAAAGTCCAGTAATCAAGAGATTGGATAATAATGAAAGGTATAAACAAAAAAATGAACTAAAGCCTACAATTGGATAATTATTGATTGTGTGTAATTCTAAAGAACACTTTGGCCATGTGCTAAAAGAAAACTAAATAAACTTTTCATATTGTACTAGTTTTATAGCTCTTCAAACAAAAAAGATAGCATTTGTAATATTTTAGATTGTGATCATGATATCACATCATTTGGTTCTATCATTTTTTCATGCAAATTTTCTTGAAGACCAGTTAAGTACAGGGACTCTACTGGTTGTACAGTTTGTATTGGTGTTTAAAACAAAGAAACAGCTAGGGCCCCTGTTTCTGTTGATCTTTTCTTCTAAGAAATTCCATATATATTTATTTAATTGTTTTTAAAATTTGTAAATAATTCACTATTAAACAAAGTTATAATCTTTTAAGTGTTTTCCTATCATTGTCAGTCAACTCTATAGAATGTAGCTAACCTACACTGTCAGGAGCTGGAATACAGCAGAAGGAAATTAATTGAAGTGGAGAATGTGATTCTTATCCATGCTTTTGTTTTTCCTTAGTCTGAGTTGGCCTGTTTGTGTTGTAAACCAAATTATATTAGTATTTTTTTCACTCCCTTTCATCGTTTTCCCCACTGTTATCCAATTGAATCTTCTATTTTTCAGTCTTTTTTTGCTTGTGATATTGATATTCAACATCACCTTGTAGATTATAACTATGTTTAAGATGTCAAATAAGAATATTTCAGATTGACTTATGACATTAATAAATTATGGGAAATATGTTAAAAAAGAGTTCAGTTCCTGGAAATTTCTATTCTCCTACCTTATAACTTGTTTTCACCTGCAGTTTTAGAGGAAAGCATAATGAAAACCATTGTTGAAGTCTTGGAAATACAAACAACAGCAGCAAAAAAGAAACTGGGCTCATTAGGCGTGATGCCCAGATGATAGATTTGGTAGCCTCAAGCTGTGATGTGTGCAAATGTTGCTCCAGATGTCAAAGGACCTGAGGAATGTCCTTTAGAAACAGTGTGAATGTCTTTGCTGTCATCAGGCTGCCCTGGTTTAAAATATCTTTTAATCTCCATTATAAGGAGAAATTATTTTCTCCATCAAGGAGCAAAGGGCAATTATAATTTATTCTTCTTACTTCAATATTTTTTTCTCACTTAGGCAAATTGTTGAAGAACCAGACGCAGTTGTTTTTGCCTTCAGGCCTTTCTAGTTGACCCGCCCCAATCAAGTGTTAAAAACTCAAGGCACTCTTAGACAAAATAGAAGAATACTAGCAATTTTATTACAAACTTTAGTTATACCAAAAGCAAATCATGAGGTTGAATACTTCCAAATTGCCGGCAATCTGGTTATGGGTCTGATTTTCATGACCACATTTGACCTTGAAAATACTCACAATGCTCTCACTAGGATATGAGCTGATAATTCTTGGGTACTCTTGATAATAAGAATGTTTCGCCTAGGGGAAAAATTCAAATTGTAGAGCTGCTCTTTTAACCGAACTCCTGTTGCTCCAAAAGCCAGACTCAAGAGATAAAAGTTGGTGATAGGAAAAGGGGGTTTATTCTGTAGGAGAAGGCAGACTCATGTTACAAAGACCTTCTTAAATTCCTCAAGCTGGCTAAAGGGTTTTAAAGGGAAAGGAGTTCTGGGAAACCAGGTGCAGGAGCTCACTACATGAAAGTCATCACATCTTGTTCCCACGGTTGTCTTGAGTAATGGCCATCTGGTCCTCTGGCTGGCATGAGCTAGACCACCACAGAATTGAAGGTTAACTGTTCAGCATTTTTCTCCCCAGGAAGGGTGGGGTGTGGGGGAGTCCTACAATCTTGCTTTCAGGGTTAGTTGTTCAAGGTCAGTTGCTAGGGATTCTTAAGCACAAAATTAGGCATTGTAAAAGAAAGAGTTAGTTAGCTTTAAGAGGGAGTGGCTATTACTGTTATACTTTTTTTTTTCCCCTTAACCTTTCTCCGTAACCATGGAATAACTTAAAAGACTAAGCTGCAGGTTGAAGGTATAATGGTGTTTCCTTAAGACCCCTAAGTGGTTTAAGCACAATCTGGTGGTGGCAGGGGAACTCTTCTTTTAAAAAGGTGCTTTCAAGATGCCATTTCCCTGAATAAGCTACTTATAAAAGATCTATCTCTGGCCTGGCGGGGAGGCTCATGCCTGTAATCCTAGCACTCTGGGAGGCCAAGGAGGGTGAATTGCTCAAGGTCAGGAGTTAGAGACCAGCCTGAGCAAGAGCGAGACCATCTCTATTAAAAAAAAAAAAAAAAGAAAGAAATGATCTGGACAACTAAAAAATATATATATAGAAAAAATTAGCCGGGCATGGTGGCGCATGCCTGTAGTCCCAGCTACTCGGGAGGCTGAGGCAGTAGGATTGCTCAAGCCCAGGAGTTTGAGGTTGCTGTGAGCTAGGCTGATGACATGGCACTCTAGCCTGGGCAACAGAGCCAGACTCTGTCTCAAAAAAAAAAAAAAAAGATCTGTCTCCAATTTGTTTAGAAAAGCTAATCTGTAGTAAATTCGAAGTGAAAACAATTTTTTCTTTCCACATAATCCACCATTTTATTTTCTGAGAACTTTCTGGTTTAGCTCTCAAGATTTTATTTTTTAATGTGATAAAATTTCCCAATGACAAGATTAAATTGTATGCCCTGAAGCTGTTCTCAAAGAACAGAATACTGGAAAGAAATATTAAGAGTTCTGAAAAGAGAGCTGCTAATTCAGTCTAACTAAGAAGAAATTCAAGAGAGAGGTTAACATGATCCCTTTTTATGAAGTATAGTTTTTTTTCTGCTTCTAGGTCAGTATAACTTTTTGGCTCAATGTTTTTTTGTTTTTTTGTTTTTTTCCCCAAATGAGTTTCATCATCTTCCTCAAAATATTTATTATTATTGAAATTTAGATACTATATAAGAAAACGAGAGTAACTTTTGTCCGGGGAGTTTATTTTTAAACAAGGTAATTTGATATCCTGTCTATTTCTTGGTCCATTCATCATGGGTGGTTTGATTTACCGAAGTGTTTACCGGGACCTTAAGAGTCTGTCATGCAAGTTGTTCTGGCAGGTCTTTGAACCAGTCTACCCACTTTTGGAGCACAAATGTCAAACTGTTGTTTTGTTTTGTTTTTTTCTCAAAAGTATATGACATGTTGCCATCTTCCATCTTCTGTGAGTTTCCCAATGACTGTCTTTCCATGTTCTGGTGGGTCAACAGAAGAACCATTCTTTCTGACTCCCTTGCCGCTTTAGTTGCGCAAATGATAGGGCCGTTCCGTAAGCCAGTAATTTCCTATCATTTTCTTACTGGAAAAACTCTTTCACAAAAGAAGTTGGTTAAGCTTTAAGTGAAAGTTCTGTGTGATAGCTTTGGCAATGAGAGGAAAGTAAAAAGATTGTTGGGTCTAAAAGGAAGAATCAAATGTTGCTTATGGATTTTAAACAACACCTGAAGAGCAGACGAAAGGGTCCTCTTTCAGTTTTTCTGAAACTGTGTTGTAATGACAATATGGTTTTGTGTGTCTGTGTGTTTTTGTTTCCGTTTTGTTTTTGACTTCACAGGAAGAGGTTTAAACATGAAGGCAAACCTTTTAGGTGTTAGCATGGCTACATATAAAGCAAAGCTGCCTCTTTTATTTTTTATTTCTTTCTTTTCTCTGCTTCCATTTAGGCCTATCACATAATTTAAGAAAAATTAAAATTTAATCACAGGAGCTCTAACTATAGTGTGAAAAAAAACCCTGATCAATTTTGTTTTCGCAGCACGATATTATCAAAGATTTAAGAAACAAATTTGCCAGCCTCGGCGAGAACTCTCTGGTAACAGCATAAATGTCTGTGTTGGTTGCTTTTGATTTAAAGGTTTCTTTATTCATTTGTTTGAGCCCATTTCTTTTCCCCCTCCTTTTAGTTCACTTTATTTTTCATATTCTGTAACTAGCAAGCCTTCATTTTTTAAACCTCTTCCATCTTCCAGTGTCTATTTTCCGTACTTTGGATGGAAAGTTTATGGCAGCAAAGCTGTCACTCTGGCTACCTCTGCTGCAGCTCTTCCTGCTCTTAGGTCATATATGTTTTGGCCGTTGTGTTTATGGACATGATACTAATTGACCGTTTCATGTCCCATTGACTAAGCTTCCCTCCCACGCCATTTGATGGATCGCTGTCATAGGGCTCTATGCAACTTTCATTCTGCAACTTATACTGCTTAGTCTCGTCTCAATTCTCCAGCGAACTGGATTGCTCAAGTGAATGGTCATACCAGTCTTGAACTTGCTGTGCCTTTATATTTTATTTTTATTTCCTTCTTTATGTTTTCAGTGGTAGCTTAAGTGGAAAAGAACAAACTCCAGCCATTGCTCCAGCAGCACCATGCAGTATTGTTTGTTACCACCAGAGAATACAAAATATAAAGGCACATTGCATCTCTTATTCTTTGTGGGGGTGACTGGGGAGATCTGTATCATAAATCCACTACTTAGTTGAAGCCTACCTTTTTATCCATATCAGCTTTCAATTTTGCTTAAAACTCCAAGACATCTCTGTTAATGTTTTTCTGTGATTCAGTGATACCTTGCAACTCGAGCCATTTGCTGAGCAGTATCAAGTTATGGCCATGACATGGGAGATTATTTAAAAATGTGACAAACTTATGCACAAATGTCTAAATCAGAAAGTGCAAGTTTCAGTGATGAAGTACAGTACTTCAAAACTGTGATACAGGCTTTGGACGAATCAAATCATTAAAATTGCGAAAAAGCCATGCTGATAAACCAGTACCAAAAGTATATCAAGAAAACTATAAAGGGGAAAAAAAAAAAACCAAAAAACAAGAGTTGAATATGTTAATATCTGTTTAATAACATTGTTGGTGTTGAAATGGTCCATAATGTTGTCATAGAGCCCATACATGAAGAGATGACCGAAAATATGGTCTATAGAAAGCTGCTGTGCTTACCGATAGCCTCAACATAAATGGTTGGGATTTGTGTTCAGGAAAAGGAAATGGAAAAGCAAAAGCTACTCTACCAGCAAGCCCGACTCCACGATCGTGGTGCAGCCGAGATGGTGCTACAGACGATCAGCGCCAGCAAGGGTGAGCGTCCTTATTCTCCTCTGACAAGTGTCTGCCCTTCAGATTTCCTCTCTTCTCGCTTGGTGCTCGCTCATTTCAACTCCACTCACGCAGTTAGTCTGAGAGTTTCTGGTTCATGACTGATCAGACGATCATTCCCAAACACCAGCTCTCATCATTTTTGGAACACAATGTTAATTTTTTTCAGAGTCTTACTAAAAAGATTTATTTCTGTTCTTTTAAGTTTTGGAAACTAAACTCTAGCAGACTGAACATATAAAATGGGAGTAAGGAAGCTTTTTCTGCAAGGCCAGGGAGTAACTGTTTTCAGGGCCGTGCAGTCTTTGTTGCGACTCTTCTCTGCCATAGCAGCATGAAAGCAGCCAGAGACAATAACTGCACAAACAGTGTGGTTGGGTTCCAATAAAACGTTATTTGCAAATACGGGTGACAAGCTGTCTTTGGCCCTTAGGCCACAGTTTGCTATGACCCTTGATATAAATGTTGAAACTTTGTAAGTGAGTCCTTTTTAACAATTAAAATACTATTGTGTATCTCAGTAGCCAGCCATTTCAAGATGATTTTTCATCCGTTAGTAATACTCGATTTGTGAAAATATTTTAAACGGAATTTGCAATAGAGTGGAAAAGTAATGGTGGTATACTTTGTTATTAAATACCCCCCCAAGTTATGAAGATTCTTTCTATTTATAAAATAAGTGAAAGTGAATACTGAAAAATAAAATATACTAAATAAAATTTGTAAGTATCTGAATAACTTAAAATTGAGAGTAGTCATCTTAATAAGCCAGACTATAATATGTTAAGATAAAAGCGATGAAATGACAGTGATGAAATTGTTCAGATATAGTATTATTGAGGGAAGAGGGAGAGAAATTTTCCTTAAAGAAAGTTTTAAGTAGCTCATATTTATTTTAATAGTAATATATCTTAAAACACATGATTAGTTTTGAATCTTAATAATTTCAGGTCTCAGTATTTCAAAATTGTGTCTTCCTATTCTTTTTTTTCCCTCTGTCTTCATAGTGTTTCAATTCTTGGATGTATTACACAGAACTTAATGAAAATGTTGATGTATTATTGTTTTAATGGCTTTTGGTACATAGATCAATCTGTCTCTCTCCACCATTTACACAGATTTGTAGGGGGTAATAATCATTTTAAAAATGTACTTTTTCAGGTAGAATAGGTTAATATAGAAGGTGAAATGATACAAGTAACACTGTTCTTTATATTTTTAAGGTGAAACTGGACCAATGGTAGCCGCCACTTTGAAACTTGGAATTGCTATTTTAAATGGTGGGAATTCTACAGTGCAACAGGTAATGCCTTTAAGCCATTCACATACGGCACTTTTCAAACAAATGGACCAGACACCATAGTAAAGGAAGTATTTGTTGTAAAATTTTTCATTTTCCATGTAAAATATGCTTCTATTTTAATTTTCGATAATACCCGAGAAATAGCATGTGAAGGAAAAAGTAATTATGTGATAGTCCTTCAAATCCAAATGTAAAATACTGTCAAAATATCTGAAAACATCAATCTAAATGTGACCTTTTCCATGACAAATGAATTCTTATATTAAGACCTGAACCACTCTCTCGCCTCCTTGTACCAAACTGTGGATACATAAACCTAGCAGAGGTAACCAGTTCATTCTATTCCTGTAGTAAATGACTACATCATTTCTTTTATTAAAAAAAAAAGAAAAATAGAGAAAACTCACCTAATCTCTTCAAAATATTTAACAAAAAAATAACTTCTCCTGTGTTTTACTGAAAGAGACCTTCATTGCACAGTATATATTCAGAAATCCTTTGATCCAGAGGGTGTCCTGAAAGATCATGTAATATATGTATTTGTTGTCCATACAGAGCATATCTTTTTTCTCTCTAATTTCAAATATGTATTTCACCATCTCCCTTTGACTCTCTAAGCCACATTCCTTTGTTTTAAAAGATCAATTATTAATAAGTATTTCATTTTTTTATTTGACCGATAAGTTATCATACCCTCCATAAATGGCTATGTTTTCTTGTGTGTGTATATGTATGTATGTGTCTGTGTGTGCATGTGTGTATACATGCATATACATACTTCACATGTGTCTATATTTGTGTGCACACATGTGTATGTACATATGTGCATATACTTTGTATGTATCTTTTACATATTTAGTTTATATTACCTTGGATATGTGAAAAAGATCATTCCCAAAATTTTGGCTATTTAGCTGAGCCCTGTTTAGAATAGCACTAATAATAGGAATTATTCTGCTCTGTTCAAGATTTGGAGAATATTTGAATATTTAAGAAAATATTCTTATTTTCTTAAAACCTTTGAAAACCTTTCTATCATCTTGCATGTACTTTTAATTTTGAACTTCCAATACATTCTATGTGTGTCAGAAATAACTATCTCATTGCACTGTGAGGCAGTAAGCTAACAAGACAGAGCCATGCATCGCTTTAGCATTTTTTACATTTATGTTTGGCTAAAATTGTGACTACAGATTCTGGACATTATTTTGAGAACAGCAGAGGAAAATTTAATAGTCAAATGATTTCTGCTATTCTTTAGCTTTAGAGACTATGGTAGTGGAAACTGAATTTCTGGCTATAGCATTAGCATATATATGACAATCTCAACTCTCAGATTATAATGCTGTTTAAGAAAAACACTTTTGTATGGAAATCTGTGCCTGGCATACCCAGATCTTCTGCCCATTTAACCTACACGAAAGTACATGAATCTCCAAATACTTACAAACTCATCAGAAAAAAATTAAGGGCGCTATTTCCCCTTGATATTTATGGTGTTTGTGATGTCCTGTAAAGCAATTTCCCTGTTCCAAGCCATGTTTTTTTTTCCTACTGCTGCACATAGAAATGTACAACTATCTTGCTTTGACGTGATTGTCACTGTTTCATGGTAAAGATGACATTAGTCATATTTGTATGCACTGAATATTTTCATCTTTATTCTATAAAAATAGAAAGCCTGCTTTGGTTTTTTTTTTATTTATTTAATAATAAACAAGATTTGTGTTCAGTGCCGATGTGGTTTCTGTATTTCCTGTAGAAAATGCTCGACTACCTCAAGGAGAAAAAGGACGTGGGCTTCTTTCAGAGCCTGGCTGGCCTGATGCAGTCATGTAGGTAAGGACATGCTTCCTTCCTTGGGTTCTACACAGTGGTTGTATTTTTCAAAGTATTCGCTTTCCATTGTTGACAATAATTAAACATAGAATTTTTAATGATTAAAGATGCTTAAAAGTGAGATGATATGCAATGTCTTGTTTTCTCTCTTGTTTTTAGGGTGTTACTAATGTTTTAATTACTTTGTTACTAACTTACTCAATGTTGATAATGTCTTTAAATAGCCTTCCCCATGTTTAAATAGGGACCTTAAAGGAGAATTAATGTGTATTCTGTGTACTTGAAAATGAATTGTGTTTGCTCTTTACGAAGAGAAAAAAGAAAGTTCTATTTCATTTTATTTGGGAGCTTGTAGGCCATTTCTCATTTTTTTCTGACTAAATGATCCTTAACCAACTAATTTCTGATAATTATTTTCAATTTTTTACAGCATTTAAAATTGTTCAGATAGCATTTGACTAAGGAACCTGACACACACGCACTGTAATAAGCTTTCCAAATGCAAAAACATGATTTTATTAAATTTCTGCATGTCTGCTAACTTTGTGCACTCTCTCGGGTTGAAACCTGTGAATGCCCTACGTTTGACTTTCACGTGGATCATGTCAGTGTAGGCCCTGGGGAGCGGCTAGCCTGCTACCAGGGAAATGTGATTGGTAACCGTTGGATTGAGATATGCTTTCAGGGTATGCTAACATTTGGTTCACATTTCAGGATGCACAGTGTTTAGACATTTGCTCTCCTAAACAAAGAAAATGTTCTGTTAGTTCTCTAAATGTTTTTCTCCTTGTTACAGTGTCCTTGACCTAAATGCGTTCGAGCGACAAAACAAAGCTGAAGGACTTGGAATGGTGACAGAGGAAGGATCAGGTATTGATCACTTTCATTAAAAGGATCACTTGTTCCCCCTTCTTCCCTGACATGAGTCAATTATCAATTACCTTTCAAGCAGAGAGATACAAAGTTATTTTAAAATTGATGAAATGCTTATGTGACTCATTCGAAAGTTCACAATTGGACACTTGCACAGGTCACACCCAAAAACCAACCTTCCACGTCAATCATTAACCCCTTCTTGTCCCAGCTCCTTGGTGGGCAGGCTTTCCCGTGGTTGGGTTTTTAATAAGGGATAAAGGTCTAATAAGGGATAGAGTTCCTCTGTTAGAAAACTATCTGTGAAATCATAAAACACATAGGTAAACCAAATTAGAGAATGTTTGACTTTCTTTGGTCACTTTAGCAAACTCTCAGGCACTCAGAGACTTCCATCTCCTTAGGATAGAAATCCTTTAATCTACTTCTACTCCTATTATCTCCTCCCTTTTAGCACAGTGATCTTTGTCTCTCACGTACCTGTATGTCTTTGCAAGTCCAGATTGTTTGATGAAAGAAATTAAAGAGCAATTTTTGTGCTTAAATAATCCTGATTATTTATATGTGCACAAAAGTCATGATTCACACACACTTAGAGTTTTTCCCTCTCTCTAAATAGGTGCTGGTATAAACTAGAAAGTTTAGCACGTAATACATTTAAAGCAGAAACAACCATTGCTGCTCATTCATTTTAGGAATATTTATTAAGAAAAAAATTATCTTCAATATTTTTTGTTTTGATTTGTTTTTATTCTCTCACGTTTCATTTTTAAACTATTTTAGTTTCACTGAGGCCTTGTGTGTTTATCTGTTTTCGTTTGTTTTGTCTGATTTGGACTTGTCATCTTGTCAATTATTAGTTTTGGATCATCGATTCTTTTATTGGACTAATCTTATTTTAAAAAATAAATTTTCTCCCATCTGCCATCTGTAGTCTTTGCTTGTCTTTCTGAAATATGAATTAATCTCTCTCTGTATTTTTTATTCTTGCAAATAGGAAAAAGAACTGCCTATTCTTATATCTGAAATTTTATCATTTATACACATTCTAGCTACCACTATGTGGCTCCCATGTTATTTTATTTTCTGCTTGACATTTGAATGTATGGGTCCGGTCATCAAATATAGCTCACCTGGTTACTTAATTGAGTTAGCTACCTTCCAGAAAAAATCACTAGCAGCACTTTAAACTTCCTTAGGTTTTCTAGCCTGGGGTTCAGAAAGTTCTGAGGCTCTGGCCTGAAGCTGAGAAGGCCTGACTTGCAAGAAAAATCACCAGCCCCACTCTACACTTACTTAGGTTTTCTGGCCCCATCTGGAGAACCTGGAGCCACGGCAATCTCATGGCACATCACCTGCCTGCCTTGAGCATCTCTGGGAGGTCCTGAGCATTTTCTAACTGTAAAATGCCTAAAAGTGAAGGAATTCTCTGTCCAAAGTCTGACTTTCCTGTCTGAGAATTAGAAATCAGTTTCATTTTTTCCCAGTACTTATTACTTAATGTTCCAAGGGCCCTGAACACAATTCCGTTGCTCATTCTTAGTCGCTGTAATACCAGCTCCCACATGAGAATAGCAGCCACATGGGTTTATTTCACTCAGCCTCCTGTCCTTGTCAGCCAGGTATAGACTGGAATAACATTTTTGAGTCTCAAATCAGAAATAACTTTGTGAGAGTGACTTCTGATGTGAGAATTATTTACATCTCTCAAAATGAGGTTCGTTTAATTTGTGCATTCTTTTTCAACACACACAAAAAAATCACCCAAACTGATTAACACATTTTGTATTTTATTTCCTTACAAGGAGCAAAACAAAAACAAAATTTCAACTTCTTTCTTTTTCCCCATTTCCTTTTCTTTCGACTACTGTAAATGTACCATCCTCCCTTCCTCAGTCATCACTCATGAGCGTGGTAATTATTAAAAATGAACTGTCTTTTATTTATTTGCTCTTTTATTTGTTGTTAGCTTTGTGTACAAACTTGATAGTGTCCATTTTTGTGCATTTTTTTCTTTTATCGACTGTTTTTACAAGTAGATTATTTAATTTCCATCATTATGCATCCTGTTATTTTTTTAAATTTATATATCTAGCTTTCCTCTTTTTTTCTTCTTTCTATGAGGATGTACAGTTATTGATAGATTAGATTATGAAGGGGCAAAAAGCACTTCAATTACCTTTTTTGATTTGTTTCATTGTGTTTCGTTCATTTAAAAAAATTATGGTGGACCCAGTGTTTGCAATTGTTGTGTAAATGAATGAATCATCGAATGTGTGCTCTGGTCTCCTTGTGGCATTTCTGTCTTGAACATACTGTGGCTTTATGGCTGCACTGAGTGGTGCATGGGAAATCAGTGACAGAGCCAAGGTGAAAAGTGACGAGCCCGGTCTCCTCTTGGCCAGTGTGCTCTGCCAATTGCCTTCCCAGTGTTGGGAGGTCTACGGAGTTTTTCTCTATTCCTTTGAAAATATCACAGATCAAAAATCATTTAACATAAAAACTAATTTTTATTCTTGAGACTAAATTCAAAGAGCAGTAGAAACAATAGCAACTATTTACTCTGCAAACTAATGTAATGACAAAGATGGCATTAGTGTTTCAAAGTAGTTTCTAAAAGACATTTCTACCCTGGTGCAGTAGAGCACAACTATAGTCCCAGTTCCTTGAGATGTTAAGGTAGGAGGAATACTTGATGTCAGGAGTTTAAGATCAGCCTGGACAACATAGCAAGACCCGATCTCTTAAAAAAATTGTTGCACTTTCCACTCTGAAGAACATTCTATGCAATGGTAATAAAGAAGTGATAAGGTTTTAAACAGTACCTCGTATGTCAACAAGACTAGTGAGATTAAATTGTGCTTTTTGGATATATGCTATTGCCTTAATCAAGAGACCTATTAGGAGAATATACAAGGGAAACTCATTAGCTCTATTAATACTATACTATTTTCCAGATTATTTTAAGAGCTCCTGTACTTATTCTCTTCTGGCATATTTAAAAAAATTTCTGTTATAAGACCATTCTTTTGTTTAAGATTCTGTGAAAGTTAAGAAAAGCCCATACCCCCACAGGAGAAGAAAAATCAATCATCCATCTTAGAAGGTATAGAAAAGGCTGAAAAACCAGAATCTCTTAGTGATATTATTGCTTCAAAACTTGAGTCTCAGGTAGCATAGACTTAGCACTGAGAAAATAATCTGCTATACCTAAATCTCCACCCTAATCCACTATCTTTATCAGGCTAAATCTCTGATGATGATAATGTGACCATAGATTATATAGTCATGGAAAATGTATAAACTTAAACACATGAGCTTTTTTGATACTCACAACCTTTTAATGAGGTGTAGCTATTACCTTGATGTTATAGACAAGGAGACTGAAGGAAAGAAGGTTACTTAGCTTGTCCAAGGTCACACAGCTAAGTGGCAGGGCTGAGACTGAAATGCAGGCATTTTGCCTCTCACTGTATAACTCATAGATTCCGTAAGCCAAGTCACTTCCCTCCCATCTTTACATATTCTGCAGGGGCTTAAGTCATGTCCAGCATTGCCTTAGGTATATTTCTTGTTCCTTTATGTATTGTTCTTGGCTCTTTTCTGTTGCCAATGTTTGCACTTATGGTTCCAGTTTAAAAATTGCTTTTGAACTTTTTGTGGTTACAACTGCTGTTCGTAATCTGGTACTGAGATACCATTAGGAGCTATGTGTTTGTTTAAGGTTCGTATATAGATTTCAGACTAATCATTTACATGTCTTTTTCTACTCCTGTTATTGTCATGTAAGTTTTGCCCTGGGTCCCTGTCCCTCCTTCCTAAATTTTCCCCATTTCTATAAAAGCCTAGACCTACCACTTGTTAGAAAAAAAAAAAAAAGAAAGAAATTGAAAAAGGTCCTTCAGCAAATCCTTCAGCACATGTGTTTGGTAGATTTGTGATGTGCTTGATGTGGTCCTCTCTGTACATTGTATATTCATCTACGTTTTCTTTTAATCAGATAATGAAATTCAAAACCAAAAACCTGTATGAGTACTTAAAACTTCATTCCATCCTCAGATTTTTAATTTGTTTTTTATTAGAACCATTAACCTCATTATCAAATCATTATGAGGTTGAAAGTGCAATTTTCCTTCTTTCAAAAGTCTTCTTGGACTAGAACAGAAGATACCACGTTTTATTTTTGAGCATTGTGCGATGGTCCTGGACTTCTCGAAAGTGAGATGAAACTTTGAAGTTGATGTGATGCCTTAGAAATTCTTCAGTTTTTAAAAATCTTATTTAAAATATTAACTACCATTAACCTTCCCCAAATTTTCATCTGTATCTGATAATGTCTTGCACTGAGGTTCTTACCGTTATATTTATGGTGACCTCATCAAATTTATGTGACGTTGAAGCAACAAAGATTAATTTTTAATTAAGTAAAAGGATTAAATTGATCTTTGAATATTGGCTACCCTTACTTTTTGTTGTTATTTTTATTGCTTAATTATTGGCTATCTCTCCACAAGTATAGTCTAGTGTTCTGCCCACGTTAATCTGCCATTCCTGGGGAAAGCCAATAATGTCGGTTTATGGCACCAAAGAAGTTTTCTTAACATCCTTGCACAGTTTTTAAACTTTAAAACACTCATTTAAATTGGAGTGGCAATTATGTGCTAGATGGTGTCCTTGGCATTGGAGGTGACTTAGGAGCCCAGTATTTTATAGACAGACTTGTAAACAAATAACTTCAGAACAATGCTCTTTATGTATGTAGGAACTTAGTGGAAATACTTAACTACCAAGGTGTGTGTATGTGTGTGGGCAGGGGAAGCATCACAAAAGAAGTAACATATAGCCTGAAGTAGGAGTCTCTCTCATAGAAAAGGAAGGCAAAGACGTTCCAGCCAAAGGGAACAGCATGTGCAAAGTTTAAAGTACAAAACATGGCAGAGAACAGTGATATTATGTATAGTGGTAAATTAACCGCCTGGAATTAAGTTCCTGACATTCAGTGTTCAAACAATGCTCTGGTAGACTATCCTAACGTTAAAGTGCACAGATTGCTCATTTCTCAGTAATGCTACTGTACTAAAGAGAGAGATTGAGTCCCTGAAGATAATGACCAACATTATTTCCTTCACGGCAGTGGGGGAGCTCTGAGGTTTGTCTAATGATAGATTGTAGGGAATTCTTCTGAGTGGACTTTTCATAATTACAATGGAAGGAATCCATCTGTTTATCAGGAGAGTAGGATAATTGGATTGTGCTTTTGAAAAATGACTCGGAGGCAGCGTTGTGTAAGATGAGTGTCACCGTCTGAAGGCAGGGACATCAGTTAGCATGTTGATGAATGGAGTGAATGAAGCACGGTAAGAATTTCAGTGAGGATCACGACAGCCGAGAGGTTTAGGCTCTGGCTACAAGAGAGACAATCTTTTAGAAAGATTCGAAAGCAAAAGGACTTTTTTTCCTCCACAGCTACTTTAATTTTTTTAAGTAACAGAATGTATTTTAATTCTGTTATCCTTGGGACAAACCCAATTTGTTTCACATAGTGGTCATTTTTGTTGCTGTGGGTCTGAAAGAGGAATGCATAGCGCACCTGCCCTCAGCTTGTTCCCTCAGTTTGAATAAACGCACCCAGTGAAATTTACAGATTAAGTAGATGTCATGCCCACAACGTACTGAAATTCTGTGTTTTGGAAGTTCAGGTTATTTGACCTATGGCTTGACAGCGCTGGAACTTTACCTTTCTTCCTTTTGTGCTCTGCAGATTTTAAAGCACTTTTAGTTGTTTGAACCACTTTGGTTTTCCCATCAGCCCTATGGGTCAGAAGATTGTTAATCCACATGTCAAAATGATGAAACTAAGGCTCAGAACAGTGAAATGACTAAAGTCACATATCTAGAAATTGTTTTCTTTTTATTCTGAAAACAAGTCCACAATTTCAATAACATATAGTATCTGTAATGATTGTTAATTGAAGATTTATTAGTTACTGGTGCTAACTTTACAAAATGTAGAAACTATGGCATACTGGATTCAGAAAGACCATATAATACTGAAATTACCTGTTTACTGCCTGTCTCTTCTATCAGAGTATGAACTTCTCCAGGTTAGAGACTGTGTTCACCTCACGAGGGGACGGGCATAGCAGAGACAGTGCGTGTTTACTGAAGTTCACTGGAATAATACCCTTTACCAGTGAACAGCTGTATGACATTGGTTGACTTACTATAATTTCTCAGTTGTTTATGGAACTGCAAAATGGGTTTACATTTAGCTAATTGACAAGATTATAATAAATCAGAAGTGAAATGAGGTAATCCATCTAGCACAATGTCTAGCACATTGAAGTCACTCATTAAATGTTAACTGTAGGTCTGTTTTTTAAAATTTATTTTTCGTTAGTTGAATTGTGATATAATTGAAGCAGCAGTCATATTTAAACCATCTAAGCAGTGATATTAAAATTTCCCACATGAAATAAAATACCCGACTCTTCACTACTTAAAAATGTTTTTAGCATTAATTCTTTAGTTTTGGCATTATGCAAAATAGATATTTAAGTCCTCTCAAGATCAGTAATCAGAACAATTTCCTCCATGGCAGTGGGGTGCTTTTGAGCAACAATTAACAACAGACTGTAGGGAATTTTTTGATGTGGCCAGTCTTGTGCTTCATGACTCATCCTTTTATCTTTACATTATTATAGATATTGACCTGATAAGACCTTACAATAAAGAGAATGTCTTGGAGTCTATTTATCCTAAATCAATCATTTTTAAATGCATACTAGGTAGACTTTCTACTAACATCATTGAATTTTTATTAAAAATATATTTATAACTAGTGATAATTGATTATTAATATAAATTATTAATAACTTATTAACAATCACTAACCATTAAACTAAGCTTTGCCTGAAGAATAGGCTGAGAACTTCAAGCTATGTCCATGGACATTCTAAGTAACCACAAGACACACCCCAACAGAGTTGTTTCATTGAATTTAAGGAAACACACACTTTTCTGTCAGTTGGATAAACCAATTGTGAGTAGAACAGTGGCCTTTAAAAGTGTATTAACTTTATGATATTTCTAAAATAAGATTTACTGTTTCACTCTTAGCTTGAATACATAAGGTCTACCTAGATTATTCCCAAGTGAAAATTTATCATTTTGAGAACATTTTGGTCCATTAAAATCAAGATGGCTTTCAGAAAATATAAATAATAAATATATTTAAATAATTATATTCATCAGCTAATTATGTTGTTCCCATCTTTATATGGTGTTATTGCCCCTGCACCTAATATAGTAACCTTTTCACAATTTAGAAAAATGATGACAGATTATGAAGAACCAGTGATACAGACAGGAGGGTACACATTAGCCTCACTTTATAGATGAGAAAACTAAGGTGCAAAGAATGAACTCAGCAGCAGCAACGATATTGAAAGAACTCCCCCCTTTATTACAGTCTCAGAAATCTTAATCCTCTTATAAAAATGAAACCAAAGGAATGCCTTTCACAATATTTACATTGAACCCTGATGCAGCAATTACAAATAATATTTTAAGAATGTAAGAGCACTTTCAACTACATGTTACTCCATTTCGTTGTTATTAATCTTAGTTTCCATCTTGCAATGGAATTTCTTTTGCATACATCACAAAATAGACTGTTGAATCCTGTACCTTCTGCAGACATAAAGCCATCATCCGTCTCTGTTACTGTACCACTTATTTGCAGCATGGGCAATGGCAGCATTTTAATCAGACAGGAACGTGTTCATTAAGCAGTAGCACCCCCGTTTATACCTGTATCACAGGATGGTAAATGAAGGCTTGCCCTGTACCCTCCCTCTCCTCCTTCCCCTCCCTTCTCTTCCTGTTGTTCTACTATATGCAGTGTGTCCTTATGTAAGTGGAGTTACTTGTATGTGGTTTGATATACAGTCAAGAAAATACTGTGCATGCCAACAATAAACAAAACCTTATGTTATTAATCATTATGTATTGTACAGAGCATTTTTAGGTACACTGGTAGACTATATGATATTCATGTCAGTGTTAACTTCCTCGAATACTTTCTAGTAAGGGTTACTTATTTCACACTGAATATATGAACGTTGAAAGTATGTACATGGTTTATTGATTTGAGTTTTTGGAAAAAAACATTGTAGATGGGCTTGCAGGGAAAGAATCAGTAAGTCTACATAATGAACTCATAATATTTTGATTTATATTCATTGTAAAAGATTCTTCTGATTAAAATGGCTCATGAAAATGATACTAAGTCTCCTCAATGAAGAGAGTTTAGTGTATTTATTAGCCTAAAGTGTTCTCGCTTTCTTTCCTGTCCTTTCATGAGCTTAAACACTGAGGAATGGACTTATCAGCCATGATTGGAGTTTCAGAACAATGTGCTTTGAACACTTAAACTTGCCAGGTCTGATTTGTATACGTGGTGATTTTTAGCTTTGTCACCAAATTTCATATCTTGCGGGCTAAAAGGGAAACGAGTACAGTGATTTTGTGTACTTTTTTTAATGTTTATATTAGTTTTCAAAATGGTTTTGCTTCCTAACCTTACCATTATGTGAAGCCTCTCACTTTGAAAGTCACAGACTGCGGACTGGTAAGTCCATCAGTTCTCTGTCATTATGATCGTTCATAATTTCAGTTAAAGTAAACACATGATCATTGCATAGTTTTCTTTCTTAGCCCAAAGTATTTCCAGTCTGTGAAAAGTTATTATATTTTTTTAAATACTTAAGTACATTCATTCACTGGCTGCATTTTTTGTCATTTTGCTTTGTCCCCAAATTTAAATTCCAGAGCAGATGATCATAATATTAAATAATTTTTTTTTCACTGACACTTTATGTTTTTAAAATCAACTTTCATTTGTGTGGTGCTGTTTTGTGTTTGTTTCCTTCCTTGTGTTTTTGCTTTCAAAGTAACTTGTGATCGAGATACATGTAAACTGAAATACAGGTAAACTATCTGAGCCCTTTCGGTCTTCATCCTTGCCCCACAAATATTTTTTAGTGTTTGGTGAGACAGACTAGCTTCCATGACTAGTGGATGCCCTTCTTGGCACTTTTCTTTCTTAGGTTTAGCTCTCATAGGTTTAGCCACCAAAGTCTTTTTTGGTTTGATATTTAGAATTAAGCATGTTTACTAGTTCTTCCTCTGGAAGTAGAGCTCCTACCAGTCAAGTCTCTGTTTCAGATTCCAGAAGCCTTTCTTTTTTCTTTTTCTTTTTCTTTTTTTTTTTTTTTATAGTCAGTAGACAAGTGGATGAGAGAGCTAATTAAAACAAGTGAATAAATATTTTCTAGTGATTTACAGTTTTCACAAAAATCCTTTAAGTCTTTTTTAATAAGAGAAACTCCCGGCCCTGTTTTATGGATACATTGAATGCTTTGCATGGTACCATTTGGTCATACACCAGACACAAAGCAAATTTAACTTTAACATTTGAAGAGATGCAGAGACCATGTCTATACATACTTCCCAAAAACAGGAAAAAAAAGAAAAGTCAAAGCCTTTAGGTTGTTTGTGAAATGTTGCCAAACCCATGCTGCTACTTTTAACAGAGAGAAATCTGAGTTTTAAAATTCAAATGTTCTTTGCTTACAAAGAAAAAGTACATCTATCTGCCAAGCGCATGATCTTACGAGCTTCAGATAGAAAAGTGGCTATGATATGTGACTGTTTGGTTCAGAACAGTGCTAGATCAACATGCAAGCCGGACGGAGGTGGGAGTAGCAGGGGAGGGGCCCGCTGGGGTGGTTGGTAATGTCTGATCCCTCTGCACTTCCCGCAGGAGAGAAGGTTCTGCAGGACGACGAGTTCACCTGTGACCTCTTCCGATTCCTACAGCTACTCTGTGAGGGGCACAACTCAGGTTTGTGAGTCCCCAGACCATCTGATGGTACCAAGGAGTAAATGTTTTCAAGCTGGTAACAACAGGGGCCTGCTAGTTCTAATTATGCTTCGTCTCTGGAGTCAACAAAGCTAGAGCGTTGCTCTGCATTGGGCTCTGGGACATTTTATGTATTGGTTTGCTGCTTTCAGAGTGCTTGGCTAGCCGCTTAACTTGAATCTTAGCAATTCTCCTCATGTCAGAGAAGACAGGTGCTATATACAAAATATGTAGGTTTGGTAGAGAAGACAGGTGATATATACAAAATATGTAGATTCGGTAGAAATCTATAGAGTCATAGGAAGCTTCATTTCTTTTCTGTCACCTCTCTTTACCTTGGGAGTGTACATACGTCATTGTATTAAGTAACATAATGTGTTTCCAGTAGTTGTTTTTATAGCTAGCTCTCGACCAGACTGTGGACCTGTGAAGGCCGAAGCTCTATCTTAATTTTTTTGTTGTTTCCCCAGCACCTTGCACAGCACTGAGGAACAAACGATTACTGAATAAATAATCTCATTACTATATCCTCCAGATGGTGACCATTTTAGTCATTCACATACCCAGAGCTCTAGATCCAGGAATAAAGAAACAGGTGTTAACAACATCTTAGACAAAAAATAATTAGAATATTGATATCTGTGGATCATCTAGATGTGTTTTGGGGGTAATCACTTTTTATGGAAAATATAAATTATTTCATATTAAAACTACCAGATAAAACACTCCCCTTAGCCACAATGATTTTTCTGTAGACAACATCATTTGTTTTGAAGTTATTAAAATAACTCATTGTAAACTTTTGAGTGAACTTTAATAACTTTTTTTGGTGTTATGTAGATTTTCAGAATTATCTGAGAACTCAGACTGGCAATAATACAACTGTCAACATAATCATCTCCACTGTAGACTACCTACTGAGAGTTCAGGTACGTTGCCTCCCGTATTAGTAACAAATTAAAAGGGCTAGTTAGTTGAAATAATATGGCAGAGTTGTTAAACCGACATGTTTTAATGTGTTTTGGTTTATGACTAGACAATTTTTTTGAGATATTTTTGTCTTTGATCACAATCTTTCAGCAGTTCTTACAGCAAAACTGCCACTGTGCTCTCTGCCTCTGATCCTGACTTCTGCTTTCCTCATTACTGTCTTTCTATAAGCAGAGACTTTTTTTCCCTTTATTTTTTAGCTTGATGGTATTTTAAATTCATTTTTATCTTACAAAACACTTTTGTATTCTGCTCTTTCTCCTATAGTCGATAGACTGGCAAAGACTATTTGAAACATTCTTTGGAGTAGGAAAGAAAGTTTTCCAACTACTACCATAAACTTAAATTTCATAGCTTAAGATTTGATCATTTTGGCTGTCCAGATATTTGCATTAATTTTAAAAGATTCAGTTTAATATTAATATTCAAAATGGTACTCAAACTGAATTGAAAGTGTAGGCTTCTCAAATAATGAGAGCCCTATACAACTCGTATTTCCCTTATTTTATTTATAAGAGAAGCCAGGCTTGGTATTTTAAAATACCAAATACTGTAGACTCAGACTTTCAACTTTTTCCGTAATCTTTGGATACGTAAAAGCACAACTTTATTTATTTTTTTTTTACTTAAAGCTTAATGGGGAGAGAAAAGTCCATTTTGAAATAAATAGCATTATGACGTATTGCCAAAAACATATTTGTAATTTTTAAAATCATCTCTTAAACTCAAGGTTTAAGACACAGATTACTGAATTAAATTGTATTCTTCATTTAGCCAATTAAAATCCTTTTAAAATGTAAGTTATTACTGACGGCATCTTATTAGTACTTACAAGCAGTCCAACCAGTTTCCTCAGGGGCAGCTACAAAAGCAAGGGGCATCGTGGCATTCTTACTGATGAAATGTTCTCCAGCAAATGCTTTGTTGGAGAAAAAGGAGGCCAGATGCCTGTAACCCAAAAAATATTATTCCATAATTTGTCTAATTTCTTTGCTCACATGGTAGATATCTAAATTTGTCCAGTGGATAAATATGCTCTAGTCTTAATGAATCCTTATGTTTACGAAATTCATAGTCATTAGAGACAGAAATTAATTTTTAAAGCTAAGTTTTCTGCTTCTTCAGTTATTTGTATCTAGGGAAGGGGTTGCCATATCGTATGTTTAGGAAAATCATCAAAGAATGGTATTTACTTCACAGATATTTTTGTTTGCTACCATATCTGTTATTTAAAATACTTTGCTAAGGCTGAGCACAGTGGCTCACACCTGTAATCCCAGCACTTTGGGAGTCCAAGGTAGGAGGATCACTTGAGGCCAGGAGTTCAAGACTAGACTGAGCAACATAGCAAGACCCCCATCTCTACAAAAAATGATAAAAAAATTATCCAGGTGTGGTGGTGTGTGCCTGTAGTTCCACCTACCTGGGAGCCTAGGTGATTGAGGCTGCAGTGAGCTATGATGACACCACTGCACTCTAGCCTGGACAACAGAGCAAGACCCTGTCTGAAAAAAATTAATAAATAAAAAATAAAATACTTTTCTAGCGTAGAATACAAGACTGGATAGTCAGTGATAACTTTAGAATGTAACTTAATAATATCTCTATTTTCCAGGAATCAATTAGTGACTTCTATTGGTATTACTCTGGGAAAGATGTTATTGATGAACAAGGACAACGGAATTTCTCGAAAGCTATCCAAGTAGCAAAACAAGTCTTTAACACTCTCACAGAGTATATTCAGGTAAACATTTCAACTTTTCTGCTATTTGAAGAAAGAAAAGTAAAAAAGAGTCCACTGGTTAGCATTGAATTCTGTAGAGAAATGCAAAATGCCTAAAGTATTTTTCACACCTCCTGTTGACTCATTTCATTGTTTCTTCACCAGTGACCACAATTAAAATATTACATTGAGATTTAAATGTATATGGAATGAAACTACTTTGCCAAGTGG
Source organism: Avahi laniger (assembly GCA_963575035.1). Taxonomy (NCBI): domain Eukaryota; kingdom Metazoa; phylum Chordata; class Mammalia; order Primates; family Indriidae; genus Avahi; species Avahi laniger. The sequence continues at coordinate 70,655 of CAUYSK010002279.1, forward strand.
CAGATTGAAATATCATTAACTCCTCAGAGGCACGAACCATGATGTTGGCTCTGTTGTATGTCCAGGGTGTGGCGTGCGTTAATACATTAAGCACTCGATAAATATTCAGGAAGGCAGGGAGAGAGAAAGCAAGGGCAGGGAGAAGGTAGAACAGTAAACCACTCTTTATAGTATTTCAGTAAAAGTGAGGAAGAAGTTTCATAGAAACTTAATAAGAAAGAGAATAGTGTTTAAAAACCTCATTATTGGAGTGGGGGCATGTGTGTGTGTGTATTATAGGTAAAATTCCAAATACCATGGAGAATATTTCTTTTTTTAAATATTCATTTGTTTTATATTCTCTTTAGGCTAAACTTCTAGTCTTGACCTCATATTTTTTTTAAAGATTTTATAAAATTCTGGTTTATTTTCAACTGGACAAACTTGACTATTTCCTAACAGGCCAATCAGTCACCTTTCCTTTCTGTCTTCTGTCTCAATGGCCAGTGTCACCCTGAATCAGTCACTACGTAAGGATAAAACAGGAGGGAGAAACTTACCGTTGGCTTTGTTAGACCAAACATAATCTTGTGGGCAGAAGAAAGGCTAAAGAAATAAAACAATAGCTAATTACATCCCCAGAGCCTAGCGTAGTTTCAGGTGTGAATGAATGACTCCGGCCAACTGAGGCTGACCAGGTGTCCACTGCTCCAGACTCACTCTCTCCTCTGCAGTCAGGGCCTGGGAAGGAGCTTGCTTTTTGTATCATTTTATCACTGGGAGAGGAAGAGGATCTTCATATCAGCGTTTCAAGTTGAAAAAGTCACATTTGATGAATCTAATAATTTTTCTTTAAAATCAAATAAAAGCAAAAGTTTAAGTCAGTTTTGGTCCATTCATACTCCCATTTCCTCATCTCCCCTGGCTTCCATGATTGTCTTAGTATTCTCCTCCATGCTAGAGTGACATTCAGCACAACATTCATGTGTACTGTCCTGATTGAAAAATAAGACTGACTGATGACATTAGCAAGCCAGTGAATTTTGTAGAAGTGGTTAATAACATGGTTTCTTTATTCCAAATGAAACTTAAATGCTTTTGTAGGCAAGAGTGGGCATTTCTTGGTTCCTAAAATAAATTAGATTCCTGAATTTATCTAAAACTAGAAGCATCCACTGAGCTCTTATTTTGTGCAAAATTCTTTATTAAGTGTTGTTATAGAAGGCAGATTTCTAAATCAATCTTCAAAGGATATCGAAGAAAATTGTATGACTTCTTGTGATCTGTTCATTTTAGTTTCTCTTGTTGGTACGAATTTTTTATATAACAATCATTTTCGAAGTATATATTTTAATAAATATGTACTTTATTTTGGAACACTTTTATATACTCAGAAAATTTCAAAGATAGTACCAAGAATTTGTATATGTGATTCACTCAGCTTTCCCTAATGTAGACATTTTATATAACCATGGTACATTTATCAAAAATAAGACATTAACATTGCCACATCCTATTAACTAAATTACAGGCTTTATTCTGATTTTACCGGTTTTTCCATTAAGGTCTCTCTTTTTTTTTTTTTTTGAGACAGAGTCTCACTTTGCTGCCTGGGCTAGAGTGAGTGCCGTGGCATCAGCCTAGCTCACAGCAACCTCAAACTCTTGGGCTCAAGCAATCCTACTGCCTCAGCCTCCCAAGTAACTGGGACTACAGGCACGTGCCACCATGCCTGGCTAATTTTTTCTATTTATATATATTTTTAGTTGTCCAGATCATTTCTTTCTATTTTTTAGTTGAGATGGGATCTCGCTCTTGCTCAGGCTGATCTCGAACTCCTGACCCTGAACGATCCACCTGCCTCGGCCTCCCAGAGTGCTAGGATTACAGGCGTGAGCCACCGCACCCGGCCAAGGTCTCTTTTTTATTCCAGGATCCAGTCCAAGTTACCACATTGCATTTAGTGAAATATATTTTCAAGAAGCTCGTCTTCGTGTCATATTTACTGATAAATATTGATACTGTGGATAAAAGTTCATCATTGGGGGGGAGAAAAAATGGCGGAGTTAGGGTAGCCTCCCGGATCCCTGCTTCCAGAGAGGGAGACGTAGATCCCGGTCTGCTACACACGATCAGATCCCTCTCCCACAAAAACAGTGAGGGGAATCGGTGGAGATTCAGCGGGGGATACACAAATCAGGAAAAAGAATAACAGGAGATAGGAATACAAAACCTGGAAAGTGCGGACAGACTACAATAGAGAGAGGATCGTGCGACGGCGGCGCCAGCCTGGCCAGTAAGTGCACCGGGACAAGTCCCACACGGGACACTCTAGCTTCCCCACTGACTCACAAGCCCTCCGAGAGGCAGGGGCTTGTGTGAAGTGGATGTAGAATTGGGTCTGGAAACGTGGGACTCGGTGGAGAGGAGACGCGAGCGGGAAACATCTTGAACTTTCTGGAGCTCCGTGCCAGGAATATACCCCGGAGGCAGTTAGGATTCAGAAAACTGGTCTCTGGCACCCAGCGGGTCCTGAAAGGGGAGGTGATTACTGAGTAGAGGACTCTAACCTGGAATCTACCACTGGCAACTGGGAATGCTCAGGGTGGGCCAGTAGAAGTGAGAGCTATTGCGGGACTGGCGTAAGACTGGGCGAGGGAGACACAAAGGAGACGGCGGAGCACCCTGGTGACTCGAGTGGCTCCGGGAACAGCTCCCTTCCCCTACTCTGGAAAAGCTGGAAGTGAGATCTCCCCTTCTGGGACCTAAGGTCACTTGGCCGAGCCGTCTATTGGAGCGGTGAATTCTGAGTGTCTCCTTCCATATAAGGGGAGGACGCCTGTGGAGGCTGAAAGCGCTGGGGCGTTGGGCAGTCTGGTAGAGTGCCCCTCCCCCTGGCCAGAGCCTTCTGCGCAGCCTCCGAGCTTGCAGCAGAGAGTCATAAAGAGCCACTCCCTCTCTGCGACAAGCGCCAGTCCCTGGGGATTTGGCACAGACCAATAGCTGACAGCCCAGTGACTTTCCTCCAGACGGACTTAGATCATCCGATTCCACCGCATTCCTGCCTCTGGTCAGCTACCAACGGCCCCCCAAGTAACCCCTCCCGTCAAGAGAACCCTGGACAGCATACTAGCGGCTCCCTCTAGTGGTAGAACAAAACAAAAGTAACAGCAGATCCAGATGGGAAGGACCCAGCGAAAGATATCTGGAACTATGAAAAATCAAAGGGAAAGCACACCCCCAAAGAGGAACACCAGCTCCCTAGCAATGAATGCTACCCAGGCCCAGAATACTAAAATGACAGGAGAAGAATTCCAAACATGGGTTATAAGTATGCTCAATGATATACAAGGAAAAATGGATAACCATC
>CAUYSK010002281.1:0-26389 GCA_963575035.1 Avahi laniger
TGAATAGTATTCCACTGTGTGTATACACACCCCATTTTCTCCACACTTGCCTCCACTGATGGACACTAGGGTGATTCCGTATCTTTGCAGTTGTGAATAGTGCGGTGATAAACACGGCAGATAGAAGGCGTGAGTTCTAACATTTGATAGGGTGACTCTAGTTAACGACAGTGTATTTTGTATTTCAAAATAGCTAGAAGAGAGGACTTGAAATGTTTCCGACCCACAGAATCAATAAATGCTTGAGGTGATGGAAACCCCAAATATCAATACTCTGACTTGATCATTACACATTCTATGCATGGAACAAAATATCACATGTACCTCATAAATATGTACAAATATTATGTAGCTGCTGGAAGCCCCTATTCCTCTATGTGCACAGGGCCACAGCGGCTGGGGATTTATGTCCCCACTGGGGACAGTTTTTAACCAATGATTGGCAGGTGCAGGAATATAAATACTTCAGGTCCCGTGCCCATGACAGGGACAACTCTGCGGTGTGATCTACACTGTCTCAGCCCCTGCAGGGCCGAGCCACAGGTCCCCTGGGCCTTGCTACTGACCGCACCATTGCTCGGTCTCCTTCCTTTCTCGGCCCTACTTTGCCACTTCCCTGGGAATGTTTCCTGCGATCCCATGCTAGTGAAACACTTCGCATGAACCCTCCTCTCAGGATCAGCCTCTGCTTCCTGAATCTGCTCCTCCCATCTTCCCCATGTCCGGGCGTGGTTTCTCCACGCAGTCGGTGATCCCCGCGGAGACCAAACCCATCCTAACCCCCTCCACTATCTAACCAACGGATCCCCTTGTCCTGAGTGCTGTCAGTTTTAGGCCATTTTTCTCCATCCCCACTCCCACTGCCCCCTCAGGCTGGCCCCAGGCATGGTCCCCATTTATTGAAGCCCACTGGTGGCAGAAATAGAGGAATTCTGCAGGCGGCTTTCTCATCTAACCAGAGAATCTCAACATAGCACTTAAAATCCAGCACGAGAAATCACGTCCCAGCCCCCCCTTCCTCCATCATTTTGCACCAGCGAGTCTACTCACCGCTTATTGCAGGCTACCGCCATTTGCATTTTACTATAACAGATTTCCTCTTTTGTTTGATGAGAACCTATCAACCATCTACATTAGGCCAGGCGCTGTGCTAAGCACTGGTGATGCAGTAATAAAAGGCTTCAGCTTCAAGAAGCTCGTTGTTTAGCAGAAAACATAGACATGTAAATACTTTCAATACAGCGGCTAAAGTGCCACAGGGCACTGTCCACAGGGGCCTGGACTACATTACATTTGGCATTAAATCCCTGAGACGGTGCCTAACACACAGTAGGCTCACAGGGAATTAGTGGATTTTGCCCGGTGAGTCAAGTAGACGTACTCCCAGAAGTGACATTTCTACCGGGCTTTAAATAATGAGGAAGGAAGGAACGAGCTGGCCAGAAAGATGTCAGAGCATGCGCAAAGACCCCAGGAAATGAAAGAGTGGAGTGCTATAAGAGCAAATTGCACAGAATATTTGGAGGATTATATGCATAATGAAGAGTAGCTAAGATGGGTCAGCACAAGGACTGAAGGAATATTAATACAAACTTCATGAGTCTAGACTTGAGCCTAAGGCAAGAGGGAGACATGGAAAGCTTTTGGGCTCCACCACTTGTTAGGAGCCCAAGGAAGCAAGACCACTGGAGTCTGTTCCAGGATCCAGTCATGTAAGTGACTCTTGAAAAGTCCACTGATTGTTCATATTCTGTTAGCCTAAATATCTGTAACCCTGGTCCTATTTAGCCACTGTGCTGATGGTGCCAAATCGTGTACCCTTAAAAATCCATCCTGTGGCCTGGTGCAGTGGCTCATGCCTGCAATCCCAGCACTTTCGGAGGCTGAGGCAGGAGGATCACTTGGGCCCAGGAGTCTGAGACCAGCCTGGGCAACATAGTGAGACTCCATCTCTACAAAAAAAAAAAAAAAAAAACAAGAAGAAAAATTAGCCAGGCATAGTGGTGTATGCCTATAGTCCCAGCTACTTGGGAGGCTGAGGCAGGAGGATCACTTGAGCCCAGGAGTTTGAGGTTGCAGTGAGCTATGATGATACCACTGTACTCTAGTCCAGGGGATTGAACGAGACTCTGTCTCAAAAAATACATATATAGCCATCGCATGGAACTGTCGTCATGATTAGTGATACTAAGTGAAGTCGTCATTCAGCCAACTCTCTACCCCAGATGGACAGGAAATCGATCTCCTATCAGATCAGACCAAACCACAGTACCCATCACTGGGAGATGAGTTTTCACCTGTGTGTGTGCAGTGATGTACGCGTGTGACTGTGTATTTGGGTCCACCTGTGAGTATAAGGATGGGCTGGCTGTCTGAGTCCATACATAGGTGAATTTGCATGTGTGTGCATTTACCTGGGTGTATTGTGCTTGTGCGTCAGTGTTCACTCTGTATGTGTTTGAATGTGGCCATGTGTGTGTATGTGTGTGTACATGTTTGTGTGCCCATGTGGAGGTCTGCCTGTATGTACAAGTCTCCACATGTGGCATACACGTGCTCAGCCTAGCACGTTTGGTTTGTGAGCTGCCCAGAGCCTGCTGCTGTCAGAGCCAGCCCGGCCCTTCGGCTCCCCACTGCTCATTAACACAGTCTGCACCGGTTACGCCTGTGGCAATGGGCCCTGTAGAGAGTGTTAAATATCGCAACTGTTTATTGCTTAATATTTTTCATGCTAATAGCAGGCTAATTCACAGGGATTCAGGGCACCATATAAAACACCTTCTGCTGACTGCTCATTTTGTGCCAAGGAAGGACTTGGCAAGCAGCAGCCCCTGCCCAGGGCCTCTTTGGCTCTGTGTGTGATGCCACACTGCCCCCCGTTTGGTCTTTCCTGAATACATTTGCAGCTAAGCTGAGAGCATGCAAACAACAGTATTTGCGTTTCTCTGCTGAGTGGGTGGTGGGAGAAGGGAAGTTGGAGCTATACCCTGTAGGGTCAGTGCAATCAGCCCCAGAGAAATAAGTTTTAGAAGAGGCAAAAAAAAAAAAAAAAAAAAAGAGGTGATCCCACAAGAGAATCTGGAAATGACAGAGATCGAATCACGTTCATGTTTCCATTGGCCACGATCCAGTGCCCTGGCTGTGACAAAAGGCCGTGTGACCATCACCAGTAAAAAATCATGTGCCTCTTGCATGGGAAGCCTCTGACGGCCACCGTTTACTTCCTGAACGCTTACTATTTGCTGGCAGTGCACCAAGCTGTACATAAGAATTTTCTTATTTCATCCTCAACAGTAACTCTTTCAGGCAAATGGTCGTGTCTCCATATTAGTGATGAGGAAACTGAAATTCAGAGGGTTTAAATGACCCTGACGATCAGTTAGCAAGTGACAACGCTCGGAGCCAAGCCCTGGGTCTTCGACTCCACACCCCAAACACACTGCTTATACTCTGCACTGACGAGGTTGCATATCTGAGCCCAAATTGATCCCATGCATGTGTTTTGCCTGATTCGCAAACCCTGATTGGGTTTGTCTTAAATATCAGTAGTTGCCAACATTTAAAAACTGGACGATTACTGATAAAAATCAAGAGTCCCAAACTTTCTTTAAAACTTAGACTATCCAATAATACTGAGCTCTCACTCCTGCTTGGTAAACATGGACCAGAGTTGAGTTTGGGCTGCCTCTTCTAGACGGTGCATGTGTTCTTCAGTTTGCCACACTCCTCACCATTCCCTATTATCCTACACACAGCCCTTTTTACTTATTTATATTACTGACCCAGCACCTGCCACAACATTTTTGATCATTTTTGCAAAAAAAAAAAAAGATCTCTCCTTTTCTTTTCAGGTAAGAGATGAGTCACAGAAATGATTTCTCTAGATTCAGATGGTTGGGAGTTTGCTTACAGACTGGTATATAATCGGGCTGATGTTTCCAACAAGATAGTACAAACCAGAAAGGCAGAGCAGTGGTGAGTAACTCTTAGGGCTGTAGAGAGGAGAAATTTATGAGGAAAATATTTACATATACAATTTTTTCCTGTACTCAAAATGAAAAGCATATTATCAAGTCCCATGTAGTTCTGTAGGTAGTCTAAGGACTTAGACACCTAGTAATTAAACTAAAGTTAGAATGGCTACTATCTGGGCATATTTGAAAAGTAGCAACATGGAAATTCTTTATAACCTTTCACTCTGAAATTCTACACTGAATCTTTTGGGGAATTCTGTGTGGCCCAAGAGTGGTGGGGTTGCTCGGAAAACCACAGCCAAGGGCATGGCCCTCTCTCAGTCAAGACTAAAATCATTCCATGGCAAGATGATGCATTTTCTAAGCTTCGCCAGGCGAGTATCTTGGGAGAAAAGAAGGGATCCAGTGGCCACAGCCTCAAAGAGTAAGAACCTCTCCCAGGGGTCTGTGGCTGGAAGATAAGAGACCAGATGCCCACAGGTCAGACGGTAATGGCGGGAGTCACGACTCAGCCCAGCGATTGTTGCCATGTGGGAGCCAGAGCTCTTCTAGTTTCTGAAAAGAAACCAAAAATCTACATTTTATATGAAATCTCCAAACTATTAAATGCTATTAAGTAAAGCATTCCTAGAGGGGTCACTGTGTCAATAACGAAAGCTACCCAGCTATTATGTGCCAGGCATGAGCTAAGCACGCAGTGCACGATAATGTAAATAACTCCCATTAAACAGTCCTTACTATGCGCCAGGCACTGTTGTAAGTGCTTTACACATACAACCCACTCATTTAATCCTCCTAACAACCCTGTGCACTAGGTGCTATTATTGCCATCTCCACTGGACAGAGAAGGAAACTGAGGCATGGACCGGTGAAGTCACATAGCTAGTAAGCGGCAGAGCTGGGATTTGAACCCAGCAGCCCTGACTCTCAGGCACTCCATGGCACTACCCCAGTGGATTTTCACAGCAACCCTTGGAGGTAAGTTTCATGACCACCCCCATTTCATAGAAGAAGAAACTGAGGCCAGAGAAGAACAACCATTGCCCAAGGTCACGGGGGGTCCCTCTGACTCCAGTGCTGGGGTCTTTCTGGACAAGCCTCCAGGTCCTTGCACTATGCAAGGTGGAAGTGGGGTGGGTTATTAGAGAGGAGTGAAAGAAACATTTTCTAAGAACCCAAATGTCATTTTTTTTTTCTGATAAGACAAAGGCTACTCCAGCTGTCAGACCATAAGCTGCAACCTTTATGTCTACAAAGCAAAAAGGCCAATTAAGTGAGACAAAATAAATCTTCTCAGGCCTCCGTCAATGGACCTTGCCGGTCTCCGGGCTGAGGGCTGATTGACAGGGCACATTATGTTCCGGAGTGGACTCAGCCTCTGACATTTCCTTGATGCCGCACTGAAGCATGAGGACCGGTTCCTTAAAGCGCCCCTGCCCCTTTTCCGAGCTGCAGGGGTCCCCAAGGCAGAGGGGCGGAGGGAAAGGCATATGCCATGCTTGGCTGAGATGGGGAGGTGATGGCCACAATCACGGTAGAGATGACAATCATGATCTTAATGACACCCTGACAACTGGCACCCATTGAGGGCACCTTTGTCCCCAGCCCTGTGCTAAAGGACATCAGCTGCATCATTCAGTAAGAGGCGTCCCTCTGTGACTGCCATCTGTCAGGTGCCAGGGCTTGTGATGACCTCCCCAGTGTCACACAGGATGGCTTTATTTAGAGACCAGAATCAGAGAGGACAAGATGGCCCATCCTCTTATCACCCCTGGAGAGAGCAGTGCCAAGGCCAGTGTGCTCGGCAGGACCCTCCATAGGAGCATCTTGTGGGGCGAGACCCCACTCCAGTAATAACTCTCCCTTCTCAGAGGACGAGTGTGAGAGCAACCCTGACGATGGAGAAACGCAGCCTGGCATCAGGGATTCCGGAGTTATCTGGAAAGGCCTGTGGAAAGCTGGGCTTGGGCACAGCTCCTCCTGCTGGAGCAGGAAGCCACACACTGCGCACGTGCAACGGGAAGGTGAGCCCGGCCCCAGGCCCCCGCTGGGAGGGCAGAGCCCCGTCCTCACTCACTCACTGTCCAGCATCAATTCAGATAGCCCCCCTTGGATTATCTCCTCCAGCCCTCCTGGCCGTCCTCCCTGGCTGATGTGAGCAGTCCCTGTTTTCCAAGCTGCCCTGCAGACAAAGCCTGTTTTGCTCTCACATCCCCATTCCTGACCCCGAGCGTTAAGGCTGTGAGATGCTGCTGCACAGGGGTTGTAATTTGATCCTATCGATCGACTGATCAATTGATCAATGGGCGAATACTTCTGCTTCCATCCAGAGGAGCACATTCAACTCGGGCTCAGAGGCAGAGACGCCTGGGGTCAATTCCTGGGTCCTGCACGAAAGAGTGTGTCTCTAGGCAGGCTGCTCGACGCTCTGCGCCTCGGCTGCCTGGTCTGTAAACTGGAGACCACGTCAGAACCTACTGCCAGGGGCTGCCGAGAGAAGTGAATGAGACGATGTGTGTGAAGTGCCAGGCAGCACACCGAGCATGCGGGTGCTCGACGAATGTCAGTTCCTGGCATTCTGGTCGCTGTTGATGCTGCCGATGGAGATGGTGTTAACGAAGGCAATGATGCTGATGATGATGGAGAAGCTGATGTTCTCCCCGTATCCCGCACCACGTTCTCCGAGGAAGACCATGAGCTGGGAGGATGCCCGACACTTGGTGTTTGACATTTTCTCAATAAGACAGGCGATAAATCCATCTTTGGATACTGGACATCTAGGGTAAACAGAGGATTTTAAAACTTTTGAGTTGGGAGAGCAGAATGAGCTAGCAGGCAGCTCATTCCACCAGGCTCCTTTCCTGGTTTCATTTGAGAGCCGGAGTTACTGTGGGAACCAGACTGGAATTATTGCTTCCTTGGGGTTGACCTGCTGCTGCTGGTGTGGGTTAGTGAGCTACCAGGAACCAGACTAACTAAACTTAGCCCTCTGCCTTTCAAATGCTGTAAATACTCATGGCAGCACCAAAATCCAGCCAGCTATGTCCAGTCGTGCCATGGTCTCAGGTTTAGAGGCCAGGAGGCAAGATTTCTGCAATCCTAGAAGATGAACACTCAGGTCTGTAAGTCTGCCTTCTAGCACGTGAACGCCCAGGTGTGCTCTGTCTGAGCCCTAAAGTAGGCCCCACTGGTCAGGGAATTGTTAATGGGCACGAAGGAAGGTGGGAAAGCCAGTACGTACTTCTAAATCACGACTGCAGACTCCACTGTGGCCCTCGCACAGGAAAGCAGTAGAGAAGTGAATGCAAATCTAGCACCCCCACCCAGCGTCTGCTCCAAAGAGGCCGTTGTGCTTAGGAGTACTAGAACAGAAGCCCAAAGACCTGGATTCGAGCGTCTGCCTCTCCACGACCTCCCGCATGACCTGGGGCAAGTCACTTTGATCAAAACCTCATCTTCCTTGGACTTGAAACAGAGGAAGAGTCCAACCTCTGACCATCTTACTAGGTTGTAACGAACATCAAATGAAATAAAGGGTGTGCTACACCTTCGGGAGCTGTAAAGTGCTGTGAAAACACTGTTTATTAACAGAATGTCTGTTCTCTCTGGCAATTACTTAAGGAGGAGGGAGAGACCATTAAGGAGAAATCCTCCTCACCTAGCAGCCAAGCACAGTCTTGAAAATTCTTGTACCTGTACTGAAGTCTCCACCCAGCATAAACTAGCACCTGGGAAATCCCAAGAGAGTATGACAATGAGGAGAGGCAGGAGGAAGAGAATGGTGACGAAGAGCAGCGAGAGGAGGGAAGGCAACCGCATCACTTGAGATGTTTTCAGCTGCAAGCAGTTGACTCACAATGGCTTACGCAATAAGACAATTTATAATCACATGCAAATGTGTGTCTAACAGAGGAAGGGGGAGGCCTCAGGTACAATATAATGCAGGACTCAACACCACCATCAAAACCCCATGTGTTTTCCCTCCTCCCACGCTCTCTCCTCAGTGTCTGTGGCTTTTACGTTCACCTGCTCTCTTCACGGACTCAAGGTGGCGTCAGAGGTTCTAAGCTTCATCCCAGTCCACAGCAGGAAAAAGAATGGAGAAAATGTAGGAAACAATGTAGGAAAAAGAAAAGGGGCCACCTTTTTCTGTGTCTTCTTAAAAGGGAGGAAGCCTTTCCCAGGAGAAATGCAGAAATTCCCATATGTCTCATTGGCTTGAATCGGGTCCTTGTTCACTGACTAGAGGAAGGGAATTCACGAGGTTGACCTGGCCTTGTGCTGTCCAATTCAGTAGCCACTCATCACATGTGACTATTTTTCAAATTGAAATATAATTTACATAGCACAAAATACATTCTTTTCAAATGTACAGTTACATGGGTTGTTTTGTACATTCACAAGGTTTGCAACCATCACCACTATCCAAAGAAGCCCTGTACCCATTCCTTCCTCCCTCCCCAGCCCCCTGTGTCTGCTAATCTATTTTCTGACTCTATGGATTTGTTTATTCTAGACATTTCATAGAAATGGAATCATATAATATGTGGGTTTTTTATGTCCAGTTTCTTTCACTTAGCATGATTTTTTTGAGGTTCATTCATGTTATAGCATGTATAAGTATTTCATTCCTTTTTAAATTCTATTGTATAGATATACTACATTTTTAATATATCACACTGATCAGTTGGTGGGCAATTAGGTTGTTCCATTTTTAGCTATTATGGATACTTCTGCTGTGAACATTCACGTGTAAGTTTTTGTGAGAACATATGTTTTCAAGTCTCTTGGGTATATACCTAGTAGTGGAATTGCTGAATCATATGGTACCTCTATATTTAACTTTTAGAGGAACTGCCAAATTGTTTTTCAAAGTGGCTGCACCATTTGGTTTTCCCACCAGCAATGTATGAGGGTTTCAGTTTCTTGATACCCTTGCCAATTCTTCTCCATCTTTTTTATTATAGCTAATGTGTTACTGTTTAATTTTAAGTTAATGAAAATTAATAAAGTTTAAAGTTCAATTCCTCAGATGGACTGGCCACATTTCAAGTACTCAGTAGCTACATGTATCTAGTGTCTACCATATTGGAAAGCACAGAATATTTCCATCATCTCAGAAAATTCCACTGGACACCCTAGTCTATACCACTCAATATACCCCAAATGGAGCTTGAGATTGCATCAACTTCCCCTGGTGCACAATTTTAGAGTTTGGGGGAAGGAGGAAGAGAGAAATGGAGGTTGTAGGCAACCAATAGTATCTTCCTCATTAACGTTTTACACATCCCTTCATCACTTATAAAGAACTTCTGCACATCTTTCCCGCTATCATTCCACAACCATTTATTATTATTCCCATTTTACAGATGAGGAAATTGGAGCTCAATAAGAGTACATGCTTTGGATGAGGTCATTGTTAGCAAGTGGCAGGGCCATGTAAAGGTCTTCTCATGGCTTTATATGTGGTACAGACAGTGGCCATTGAGAGGTGAAGCCCTTGACCTAGAGAAATCTAACTTAATAAATTGCATTTAATGCTGGCCTTTCCCAGTCCAACCCCCACCTAACCTCTCTTCCTCCCAGAGAAAGCAGAATCCATTTCTGGAGGTGAGAAAGGTGTTTGGTGTTCTGCAAGGACAGAAGTAGAGAAGATGGGACAAGGTCATTCAACTCTAAACTCATTTATTTGCCTAAAGATCCATTCACTCAAAAACTAGCTACTAGAGGGGGACATCAGCAAGATGGCAGACTGGAAAGCTCCAGGCCTTTGATCTCCTACAGGATCACCAAGTAAACAATTACAGAGTCACTGAAATTACTTTGTAGGAACTCTGGACCACTCAAAGATCCACAGAAACCAAGTGAATGCACAATCAAGAAAAAGCAACATTTAAAATGGTGGGAAATTTTGCAGCCTTTTTATTCATCCCCACCCCATACCCTCCTCAGCACAGTATAGTGCAAAGGGCCAATTCCTTGTTTCCTTACTTGGGCCAGAAAGAACCAAGTGAAAATTGTGTGCAACGTCTGGTCTGTCTGTGGGCTGCCTAAGGTATTGCTTTCTGTCTCACCTGTCTTGGAGCTCAGACAGAAGTGGGAGAACAGTTTTCATCTCAGGCTGGAAACTTCAAAAGACAGTGGTGAGCGTCGGGGCATGTAAAAACAACAGACCCATGGACATCTAGGGCAAGAGATTACAGGGAGAGGGATACAACGGAATGTCGAAGGTCCCAAGAAGCAGCTCCGGTGAGGCTCTTTGGGAAATTAAGGCATTTAAAAGCTGCTGGGAAAAACTGGAGGAAAAAGCACACACACAAATCTGAACAGAACGCATGCCCAGAAAGAATCTGAGAAGACCATAAGCCTCCACCCCAGGCTGAACTCAAGTCTCAGGTTTCTACCACTTAGTGAAGGTCTTCCCTGGCAGTGTGCAAAAACTAAAAAAGACGACTGTTTTTTCAAGTGCTCAATTTTCAGCAAAAGACCACAAAGCATACAAACAAAGAGGGAAGCCTGGCCCATTCAAAGGAACAAAATTAATCTGCAGAAACAGTCTCTGAAGAAACACATGCATTGAACTTATTAGATAAAGACTTTAAAATAATTGTCTTAAATATGCTCAAAGAGCAAAAGGAAACACGGAAAAAGAACCAAAGGAAATCAAGGAATAAATATCTGAACAAAATGAGAACATTTACACTGGTGGAGTGGGTTCACTGTCTTTTGCTCTTCTCCCATCTGAGAACACAGAGTTCGTCCCTCTCTTGCCCTTCCCTCTTCTGCCATGTAAGGACGCAGCAAGAATGCCCTCACAGGATGCCAGCTCCTTGATCTGGGACTTCCCAGCCTCCAGAACTGTGGATGGGGCACGTGTGCTGTGGCCAGGTGCAGTGGAAACAGCTGCAGGGGAAAGGACAAAGAGAGTTGGGGATCTTGAACTTACCTGAACCAAGAATGTAGTTTTTGTCTGGCTCAAAGTGAGTTTGTTCTCTTCTGGGCCCAATCCCCTGCCCCTTCTCTCTCAGTTCCTGGGAGGGAAGGTGATTGAGAGGAGCCCAGCTGGGAAGCAAGACACTTGGGGCCCATCTGACTTTTGCTCAGTCTCACTTGTCCCTTCCTCATGGCAAAATGAGGATGCTAATGACAGCCACCACTTACAGAGCACTTGTTATTTTCCAAGCACAAGTTGCAACTAGCCCATGCTACAGACATAGAGGACCAGAGTGTGGAAGTGACCTGTCCAAGGTCACTCTGAGGGAGGAGGTACATTTTAGGTGGGAAGGCTTCCCTGCAAAGGGGACACCTGGAGCAGAAGCAAGCCATGTGTTTACACAGAGGGAAGGCATTCCGGTAGAGGGGAGAATAAGGATAAAGCCTGAGGGGGGAGAATTTGCAGCATGTTTGAAGAACAGCAGGGATCAGGTGTGGCTAGAATAGAGGAAGAGGAAGAATAGTTGGAGACTGGGCTGGATTGTGTCGGGTTGGGAGACCAATTTAAGGACTTGGTTTTTACCCTGAGTGAAATGAGGGGAGGCCCACTGAGGGTTCTGAGCAGAGGAGGGGTGAGATCTGACTCGAGCTTCCACAGAATTCTTCTGATTGCTTTGTCGAGACCAGACCATGCGACAAATGGGAAAACAGAGAACCAGAGAGGGGAGGTGACTTGTTCAAGATCACACAGGATGTTAATGCAGCCGGGGGTAAGCCACAGGGAGACAAGCCAGCAGTCACCCAGAGCAGACATGTCCCCTTCCAGGCCAGGTGGTGAGTTTTTTCTGGGCCCCAGATTTCCCAGTGTTGCACTTGGTGACTATGAACAGCTGCTAGTGGTCTCCTTCCCCTCCTCTCCCCTTTGAGGAAGAGCACACAGCCACCCCATCTTGGAAACTGCCTACCTCCTGCTGCAGATGGTGTCCACACTGGCACAAATCAACTCCTAAAAGATGTAAATAAACTCGAGCTCACTTGTGGAACAAGTCCAGGTAGGGAACACGGTGTGGACTTCCAGCACTCATGTCAATCAGTAGAGGTGGCATTTGTGAGCAGATGCATACAAGTCCGCCTCCCTCCTCTGTGTCAGCCTGGCAAACTCTCCAGTCCAAGACTTGAGTTACCCCACCCCCAGGGCAATAAATGTCATTAAATAAGCCTTGTGTTTGAATCCCGACTCTGCCACCTACTAGCTGATAATACTACCCAGTCTCTACTGCTCCCGATCTACTCATCTATAAAATGAAGATTAGAAATTCTAGCCTCATAAGGTGGCTGTGGAAAGTTAATGAGATGATATAAGGGAAGGTTCAGGAAGCAGTGCCTGGTCTCCAGCAGTTGCCAATGGCCAGGGTCAGACCCCTTTCTCAGATCCCCTGTGTGGATAATTGCAGTGGTCTCCTGACCTCCCTGCCAACTCTCCCCCAGAGCACACTTTCCACACTAGCTACTAAGCAACTGAACACGATTGCCTTTAGAAAAAATATTTTGGGATATTAACTGTTTGGGCTCCTTGTGTTTCCTCTTACTCTCCCCCACTGTAATTTAAGTAGAAAGTAGCAAGGCCAAAGCCAAACTTTTCTGCAACTCTGTGTTTCCCGTGTTCTTAGAAGTCTAAGCTCTCAGGATAATAGGTTTCGCTGGCAAGGTCAAAGTGAGAAACAGGGAAAAAGTATTTCCCTCAGATTAAAAGAGAGGCCATCAAAGCAGAGAGATTGGTGGGCCCTGGAATATGTGTGACCTGAAGGCCACTTCCTGATATCACAAACAAAGTGACAGCAAAAGCCAAGTGAGAAGAGTCTGCATGGAATGTCTGGGGAAGCCAATCACAGGCTGGAGAAAGGGTCTCATGGCCAGCTTGGCCCCTGAGAGCTGCTAGACCTCCAGGGGTTGCTCAGGCAGAGACAGTGGACACCTCATCATCAATCATCCTCACGGTTCTCAAGCAGAAGACTGGTGGGCTTCCCCAAGTCCCCTGACACCATGTAAGACCCAAGAACATGAGATAATATCCAGAACTTCCTTTAAAGGAACTCCCAAAACAGTTGAAGTTGCTGTTGGACTGGGAGGACACAAATTCGGAAATCAAGTTGAGTTATTCAAAAAAGAAGTCAGCTTTCTTACACATTTGAGTTTGTAGATTGGGATTCAATCCCTCCTGTGGCTCCCACTGCCCCAGAATAAATGCCAAACCTCTTAGCCCATCATTAAAGTCCCTCAACACTCTAGCTTCTGCTCCCTTCCAGCCCTAGGTTTCCCCAACCCCAACGGTCAAGATACCTTCCAGCCACACTCAACTACTTGTACTGCCCAGAGGTTCATGCTCATTCCCACTTTCAAGCCTTCATGTATGTTATTTCCTTTGCCTGGAATGCCCTGACACACCGCAGCCACTCTGAGAATTCCCACTGTTTTTCAAATATCAGCTCAAGAATGAGACTAACGATGAATTCACCCACGATGAATTAGGGGCCCCTCCCTGATGTTCCTACAATTTACACCATCATCTTTTTGCGTACTAGAGTTCACTGCGGTTGTTGACTTCCTTCGCCATCTCTTCCACTCCTTGTGTTCCTCAAGTACGGGAATAGTTTTGCATTCTTTTATCCCCAGTGTCTGGCACATGGCCCAGCACCAATGGTTGATGAGTGAATAAATAAAATAAATGACACCTGAATGTGTCCCTCAATATCCTCATTTGCTAAACCAGGAACTGAGACATTCTGTGACTCCATGAACTTGCACGTGGTTGACAGCCACTAGCAGGGGTTCAAAACAGTTTTATCAGCTCTTGCAAATCAGGTGAGAGAGAGATGGGATGAAATAGGGAAAATATCCATGTTTATCTCTTTCAAACAAGACCCTTGGCAAAACTGGGAGTTACTAACTCCTGTGACTTGAAAGTCCAAGGCTTCGGGGCTGGTTTCAGGCAGAATTGAATGCAGGGGCTCAACTGACATGGGGGGACTCATCTCTCAGCTCACCTCTGGGTGCCACTGAAACCCGTAGTCAGGTTCACATCCCCCTTATTTAAATCTAGTGGGACAGTGTGAGTCCACCTCCGTAACAGTTGGTTCTACCTGGCCCTGATTGGCCTGATTTGGCTCTAATGCCCATCCCTGAACCAATCACTGAGGCCGGAGACATACAACGGGACTGGCATAAGCCTGGCTCACGTGACTTGCCCTGAGACTTGGAGTGTGGAGTGAACATGCCACAGGTGGCAGGAGAATGAGGTGTGGCTCCTAGAACAAAAATCAGGGTCTGATGGTGGAGGAAGAGGATGCTGTGTAGACCCCAGGTCTCCATGCCCTCCCCCGGGCCCTGAGCTCTACCTGACCAGGACGTGGATAATAGAAATCTTATCTCCACCAGCAGTTCTGCAATCAACTTCACTGTCTCAAATCCATCCCCTAGGAAGGCGGGACACCTCTATATACCCATGAGCTGCCAGAATCTTAAGTTTTTCTGACAGACTTCTCCACCCTCTTCTGCATATCTGTGGTGCTTAAATCCTACTCTGGAATCAAGTCAGGAGTTTCCAATCTCATCTCTCTGCTCCCCCATCTCACAGAGGCTTCCTCTGGTTTGCCATGTCTAGCGGTGGTACCATCAGCTGACTTGGATGTCACTTTCTGCATTTACCCCAATGCCCAGCCCAGCTGACTTTTGGGCCATTGGTTATCGAGTGAGCAGTGACCACCTCCCTGGAAGCCAGTCAAAAAGTAGACTCATTTGTCCCAAATAAACCCCACTGATTCCTATCACCTTCTTCTCCTGACCAGCTGAGCTATTAGGCTCCAAGAATGCACAGCAGTACACGACAGCTCCAGAACCAGTAGGACATCCTTCAGTTATTCATTCATTCATTCATTCAACAAACAAGCTTGATACCTCCTATGTGTCGAGTGCTATGATAAGGTCTGAGAACAGAACAACAACACATTGTTGAACAAGATTGCCAGTCCCCTTCCCCCTAAGAAGTTTCCAAGCTTGAGAGGGAAATGGACATTCACCAAACAATCACACAAATGATTGTTTCATCTCAACTGTGACTGGCGCTAGAAAAGCTTGCTATGAGAACCTTTAACGTGGTCTGGAAGATCACCTTGAGGAACTTATATTTAAGCTGGAGCCAGAGCATCAGGTAAGACTTAGCCAGGTGAAGAAAGGCAAGAGGGGTGAGGCCAAGGCATCAGCACAGGCAAAGCCCTGAGGCCGGAATGAGGTCGGCAGAGTCAGTAGCCCAGAGAGCCAGGGGACGGGGCTGGGAGGTATGTTTAAGTCAGAGCATTCCAGATGTGAAGTTTTAAAAATTCCACATCTCATTTTATTAGAGATGGAAAAATCTCTGTAAAGAAGCCAAGACTCATTTCTTTTTCCCTTTTTTCTCTACTCTCAAATAATTCAGACTTCAAATAGCCGTTTCCTACACTGCCTCAGGGTACCTCACCTGGAGCATCCCCGAAACTCTGCCAATTACAGCAGTCCACTTGATAGTTCCTCCTCCGACAGGGTTTCCCTGAGAAGCAGCCCGGGCGCCCTGGGGGACTGAATGTGAAGTTGGGCTATTACGGCACACTCTCCCAGACGCTGCCAGTGTGTGCGAGCCCACTGCTGAGAGCTTGCTGCTCCCCGAGCAGTTAATCTGCAATATCCGAACGATTTTCTCATTCAAGGAGGGGTGAGGTCTGTTTTTTTAAAAAAGAAAAAAAAAAAATGAAAAACACCCTGCCACTCAGACTCTCTCCAAGCGTGCTGTGACGCTGGGCCCTGTCCCCCGACTCTGTTGACACTGCTTGAACGCTGTAAACAGCACCAGCCAGATCCCGCGCCCCGCCCGGCCGCCTTGGTGACCTCCATTATTTACGACAGAGCGTGAAATTGATTGTGGTTGAAAGATCCGCACTGGAATCAAATGAACTCCTCAATTATTGCTGCACGAATAAATCTCTGCTTCCGGATTTCCCTTGGGGCAGAGGCATCTAACCCCAGGTTCAGGGTAATAGATATTTCTAGATGGAAAGCACAGGTGACTCCATTGCAATGATTGTCAAGTTATAAGATTCCCAGGGTTAAGTGGTTCTTTCTCTCCCTCTCGGTCCCCCGCTTTAACAATTCTGAGGGAAGAGTGTTCCAACAGCGTTCCCATCATGAGCCTACAGGGCCTTGCCTCGGCCGCTGAGCACGTGACAGATATTTCCGCACTCTGGGCTCTGGCCATTTCCAATCCTTTTTCACAGGAAATATGCAGTGAGTGTTAATGGGGTTACGGAAAGATTAATAGAGCTTTCAGGGTGTTCGGGCCCAGCTGTTATTCCTCCCACAGAAAGCCTTCAGCTCAGGGCAATTTAATGATGAGACTTAACCCATTAAGACAACAAACAGACAACCTCCACCCATCTTGGGATTAATCTTATTTTCCTTCCTGGTCAAACAGAGCCCTCCTGGCTGGGAAAGACAGGCAGAGAACTCAGGGAGGCTGAAGGCTTGCTGCCAGCCAGGCAGTTGGTGAGTTCTAGAACCAGGGGAAGAAATGCCTGGGTACCAGCTACTGTGTAAGGCATTTCTGTAACAGAGGGAACAGCCTGGAAAAGGGTAAAAACGATGTATGAGCTGTCTGTCTCTTTAAAACCTCCCCTCTCTTTTTGGGAACTAAAACCTGCATCTTTGCCTGAGGCCAGTGGTCAGGAGAGGCAGGGAAATATCCTTTGTTCTTTGTGCCATAGGAGGAGGCTCATCAGAATCATCAACTGTAGTTAAACAACAATACCCTGAAGCTGAAACCCCTCCCTTTAAAAGCTCTGTATTTCTGCTTATAGATAGGACAATGGCGCTTTAAGACAGGAGTCTGCCATTCTCCTCATTTGCTGGCAACCTCCCTTTCCTTCTCTTCAAACCACTTGTCTTCGTTCTTCTGATGCAGCCTCAGGGAAAAGTGCTGAATTTTCAGTAATGTTTCCACCAACTTTAAGTCTTGCAACTCTCTCATGTAGTCTTCCCAGTGTTTCTGCTTCACAGATGGAGAAACTGAGGCTACAGGCAGTGGGAACCTCAGCATATGAAATGAATACTAATATTCAGGTTCACAGCCAATGTTCATCATGCAGCACTCAATGAGCCTCAGGCATGGTACTAACAAGGTTTTACACATATAAACTCATCTAATACCCAAAGAAAACCTCTGCGAAGGAAACCAAGGACAGAGAGGATAAGTCACTTGCCTGAGGCCACTCACAGTAAGTGCTGAAGGTGAAATCTGAGCTTCTGACAGCTCTGCTAGTCTACCTTTCATGAAGGGAGTCCACATTGCAGTAGAAAGAGCCAGGGCATGAAGGTGGACCCAAGTTCCCTGCTCAGGTTTGTTAGCTGTGCATACTTGTGATATCGATTACAAACGTCACTGGCATGTTTTGGGGAAAGCAGCCCCAAGTGGTAGGTTTAGGGTATAGAAGATTGTGAAGAGCATTCAGAATCCAAACTATGGATCTGGAAACACCAGTTCGGTCCGTATGTGCCTGCCTAGCTTACAGACAAAGGGGAAATTGAAGTTAAAAAGCCAACGTGTCCTGGTTTTCAAATATGGAGCCCAGCACCCAGACAACATCAGGGCTTGCTCTGGACCCCCAGACCTCTGCGTCCTTCTGTGTTCCCCACTCTTATTATCTCTGGATTCGTGAAAAGCCCATTTCATTCACCCGCCTGCACCGTTCCAAGCCCCAGTTACTTTCTCACAGCAGTGTAGCAGTCACCCTCACTGTTAACCAGTATTTCTGGTTTCCTCCTTCAAAGAACCAAGTTCATTGAACTTCTCAGCTCCTTCAATTTAAATGGGGCCATGCGATTTCCTTTGTCCAGTGACATGTGAGAAGTCACCCATGACTCCCAGGCAGGGGTCTTTAAGATTCAGTGTGAAACTCACCACATTTCCTTCTCCCTTCCCTGGTGCTAAAGCTCCACTTGGATCAGGAGGGTGCCAGAGTGAGGATGCCGTGGCACCCAGCCTGGACTGGACCCATGACAGACACACGGTGGGAGCAAGAAATCGACCTTTGTCACTTATGACTGCAGCGCAACAGTTCTGATGGATACGGGGGCGAGATCGAGAGAAATGCAAGATGGCCCAGCCCTCGAGGTAATTGTAGTCCAGTGGATAGAAAAATCTGTACACAAACAATAGTACACAGCCCCCTTCTGACTGCAGAGGAACTATCTCGCCCCTGGGGAACCGGCTGGGAGGAGGCTGTGAGTAGGTGAGTGCCCTTCTCTCCAGGGAACCAGCTCCCTCCAAGTTGTTTCCTGAAAGGCCATCGAAAGGATATGTGGCCCATCTGGAAAACTCATCGTTCTCCAGCCAGGTGCCATGGCCCTATTTATCCCAGAGTCAGGAGTCGCCCTGTGGGCAGCTGCAGAAACTCCAGGGGAAATGGGATATCGATTTGCAATCCCTTAGACACACACACACACACACACGCACGCACGCACGCACACACACTCACACAGAGCATCCTCAGAGCACTGTGGCTGCCTACCTCTTTGTCACCAACACCTTTTTGTTCTTTTTTTCCTTTGGCCTTATGTTTGGAAAGACATTTCTTTCCTCCAAAACAATTGATATATATATATAAAGTAATACTCCTGCCTTCAAGGTAGATAACGCCCCTCTTTGTTTTCAATGTCATCCTAGATTTTAATGTGCAATCCTTAGGCACCAACTGCTCCTTATTTTGCTCTGTGTCAGTGGTCCACAAACTCAGTGTGCTCTATTAGTGGTTCAGGGTCCCCTCCCCAGAGATTCTGAGCAATTGCATCTGAGCTGGTGCCTGGGAATCTGCATTTCGGCACAACCACCCCAGTCGCTCTCGTGCTGGCAGTCGGTGGGTCATGCCAAAGAAATGCGGATTTTGATGCCTATCAGGAAGGTGTCATAGTCTCCAACTCCAGTGACTGTGGATGGCCTGAAGACGTCCCATAACTTGCCCCAGCCCACTGCTCAGGACAGTCCAGATCCCCATCAACCCCATCAACATGTCACCGTTGCTGGCTCCCAGCTGGTCTCCCCATCTTCAGCTCCCACCCCCAGCCCATCCTCCACACCACATCGCCACGTCCAGCATGCTGTCCCCAGCCTCAAAGCCCCCTTGAGAACCCTGCCTCCTATGGTAAGCCATTATTGAGCACCTAGTGAATGCTAGGCAGGTGTTTTACATATGACATCTTAATCTCCACCAAATACCTAAGATGCAGGACTATTTTGAGTCCCACTTTATAGACAAAGAGGTGAAGAAGCAGGCAGGTTGGGTATCAGGCCTTACAGGACACTTAGAGAGACCCAGGCAAGCAGAGGCCTGGAGCCCACAGCCCACTCCCTTCTCTTTCCGTCTTGGCTCCCTCTCCTGCGGAGGGGCCTCACCACATGCATGAGGACACCTGAGCCTGCACATCAGAGCTTCACCCACACCCCTGCAGACAGCCATCCCGTGGGCACCGCTCAGAGTGGGGATGTGCACACCAGAAGCACAGCGCGTCCTCAAGGGTACGCACTCTGCAAAGAGGTTCATGCAAGACCCTGGAAGTAGTTAGGGCTGCTGTCCCCAACTCCCTGGCTGCAGACCAGGACCCATGTGGGGCCTGTTAGGAACAGGGCTGCACAGCAGGATTTCATCTGTATTTACGGCCACTCCCCATCGCTCACATCACCTCCTGAGCTCCGCCTCCTCTCAGATCAGGGGTGGCCTTAGTTGCAGGAAAACAAGCTCAGGGCTCCTACTGATTCTGCATTATGGTGAGTTGTATAAGTATTTCAGTATGTATTACCTTGTAATAATAATAGAAATAAAGTGCACAATAAATGTAATGCACTTAAACCATCCCAAAACCATTCTCCTCTACCCCACCATCTACGGAAAAATTGTCTTCCATGAAACCAGCCCCTGGTGCCAAAAAGGCTGGGGACCACGGGGTTAGGGGATGTTTGGACAGGAATCACAGGTTGCATGAGACAGAATAAGGGCACAGGGGTTCTGGGTGGGCATGTCCCCTGGGCCCCACGGACTCCTGGTCCCATGCAAGCAGCACAGCCAGAGGAGGGCCAGAGCGAACGTTCTCCAGTCCTCAGGCAAGGTCTGGCGGCGGTGGGGCGAGGATTGGAGCACAGCCAGACTCCAAAGCTCATGACCTCGGTTAACACTTCACTCTTCTCCCTCCCTCCAAGTTCAGACTTAGCATGGCCTTTGCAGTCTGGTCCTGGCTGCCTCGAGCAGCTTCCTGCCTGGTCCTCCCTCCCCCACGCACAGAACATCCATCTCTGTTTCAGATCCAAACTATGATTTGCCAGGGACAAAACACGGCATGCTATGACATCTCTCTCTGGCTTTGTAAGCTCTATTTCTGACATTTAAAATGCTCTTCTTTTTCCTTTTCTACTACTTAAAGCTCAGATCAAATGTCTTCTGCAAAGCCTTCCCTAATCCCTTTCCAACCACCCCAGAGCAAGGTCAGTCACCCATCCCTTGGGGCCCTCATCACATGAAACCCACGTTATAAGGCTGTGTTGATGAACCTGAACTCCTCTCTATGCCCACAGAACCCAGCATGGGGTCTGGAACATTCAGTGCTGAATAAATATTTCTTACAAGAATCATGACAGAGTTGATGCCAAATTACTCTTAGCTGTTTCCAACATCCAAATATTTTTCAGGACATAAAAATCTATCTTGCAAGAGAGATTCAAAGCATGCACATCCCAAGTAGACAAAGATGTTCATCATTAGCAAAAACATTGGATATAACTCAAATAACTATTAATTGATTAAGCAAATTAAGGACACAGGATATAATGGAGTATCATGCAGATGTTTAAAAAGAACAAAGTACATTTATTCCAACATGAGAAAATGCTAAATGAAAAAAATATGATACAGATAAGAATGATCACATTTAAAATTATGTGTTTTTGATATATATGATATGTAAGTATTCATAGAAAAATGCTTGGCATTATAATGTACCAAAAGATTAAGAGCTGTTTCTCCCCTACTGTGTAGTACTGGGAGATCTCATTAATGTCTTACTTTAATGATTTGTTAGATGGTCCTACATTAAGAATATATTTGTTTTGTGTGTTAAAAGTGAAAATATATTTTGGAAAAAAAAAAGTGGCACAAAGTTGGAAACCTCCTGGTAGTGCCAGTTTTGTTGGAAGAAATGGCCCGCCTCCCTGGCTAAATGCTTTGAAAGGGCCACTCCTTGTCTACATGCATCAGCCCAGGCAGTGTAGCATTCTGTCCCTGCTAGGAACTCCTGGAGAGGAAGTCATGAGCTTGTATCTGTCCCTGCTTCTAGTCCCTTGTCAGAGGACGTAGCCCAAAAAGTAAAACTCTAGTTTCAGAAGCAACACTGGCTTTGGAAGAGGAAGGAACTCCAGTAAACTGTAGGCTTCACGACGCTAGAGGAGGAGAACAAAAAGTCACTTCCTTAGAAAGAAAGAAGCAAAGATTTATTAAGTGCCTGGTTTGTGTCTAGGTCCTTCTAGATACAACATTATATCTGATTCTTCCAACAACCCTACAGAATATATACTCATATCCCCATTCTACAGATGAGGAAACTGAGGCTTAGAGAGGCAAAGCAATTTGCCAAAGGACATGTAGCTAGTACAAAAGAAAGTAGATATTGAAACTTCCTCATGCAACAAACACAAGCACACCCCAGAGATACTGCAGGTTTAGTTCTAGACCACCACGATACAGCGGATGTAGTGATAAAGCGAGTCACACTAATTTTCTGGTTTTCCAGTGCATGCAAATGTTATATTTACACTATACTGTAGTCTATTAAGTGTGCAACAGCATAGTGTCTAAAAAGACAGTGTGCATCCCTTATTTAAAAAATATTTTAGTACAGTCATCCGAGGCTTCAGAGAGTTGTAATCTCTCTCTTGGTGGAGGGTCTTGCCTCGATGTTGATGGCTGCCAACTGATCAGGGTGGTGGTTGCTGAAGGTTGGGGTGACTGTGGCAATTTCTTAAAATAAGGCAACGGTGAAGTTTGTTGTACTGATTGACTCTTCCTTTCACAAAAGATTTCTCTGTAGCATGTGATGCTATTTGATAGCATTTTACCCACAGAAGAACTTCTTGCAAAATTGGAGTCAATCCCCGCAAACCCTGCCACTGCTTTATCAACTAAGTGTATGTAATATTCTAAATCCTTTGTTGTCGTTTCATTTCAATAATATCCACCAGGAGGAGATTCCATCTCAACAAACCACTTTCTTTGCTCATTCATAAGAAGCAACTCCTCATCTATTAAAGTTTGATAATGAGATTGCAGCGATTCAGTCCCATCTTCAGGCTCCACTTCCGATTCTAGTTCTCTTGCTAGTTCCACCACATCTGCTGTTCCTTCCTCCACTGAGGTCTTGAACCCCTCAAAGTCATCCATGAGGGTTAGAATCAACTTCTTCCAAACTCCTCTTAATGTTGATATTTTCACTTCCTCCCATGGATCATGAATATTCTTAATGGCATCTAGAATGGTGAATCTTTCCCGGGAGGTTTTCAATTTACTTTGCCCAGATCCAGCAAATGAATCACTATCTGTGGCACCCATCACCTTATGAAATGTATTTCTTAAATAATAAAAACTTGAAAGTTGGTATTACTCCTTGATCCATGGGCTGCAGAATGGTGTTGTGTGAGCAGGCACGGAAACAACATTCATCTCCTTGTACATCTCCATCAGCACTCTTGGGTGACAAGCTGCATTGTCAATGAGCAGTAATATTTTGAAAATAATCTTTTTTTCTGAGCAGCAGTTCTCAACAGTGGCTTAAAATACTCAGTAAACTACACTGTGAACAGATGTGCTATCATCCAGGCTTTGTTGTAGCGCCTTTAATTTTCTTCAAGAATTTTTCCATTGCATTCACAACTTGGTTAACTGTTTGGTGCAAGAGGTCTAGCTTTCAACCTGTCTCAGTTCCTGACATGCCTTCCTCATTAAGCTTCATCATTTCTAGATTTTTATTTAAAATGAAAGACATGAGACTCTTCCTTGGACTCAAGTCCATGCAACTTGAAAACTTAGAGGCCATTTCGGGGTTATCAATTGACCTAATCTCAGTATTGTTATGTCTCGGAATGCAGAGGCCCGAGGAGAAGGAGGGAGATGGGGGAACAGCCAGTCAATGGAGCAATCAGACCACACAACATTTATCAATTAAGTTCGCCTCACTGATCACAGATCACCATAATAGACATAATAATAATGACAAAGTTTGAAATATTGTGAGAATTGTCAAACCGTGACACAGAGACATATGATGTTGGAAAAATGGTACCAATAGACTTGCTAGACGCAGGGTTGCCACAAACTTTCAATTTGTGAAAAACACAATACCTTCCAAGTGCAATAAAATGAGGCACACCTGCATTTACTGAGGTGCTCCAATGTGCCAGGCATTAGGTATCCTGGAATAACAAAAAGGCAAAGTTTCTGCTCATGTTCTACTTAAATTCTGTCTAATTCCAAAGTTGAAGCTTCTTCCCATTGCATCACTTGGTTAGGGTTTATACTGTAGAAGCCCAAAGATGAATACAAAGTCTAGGAGATCTTCCTTTCACCCCCCAACCCCCCAAGTCGAGAGAGATGTTTCTCTCTCTTACCTCTGAAATAGTCCTGGGACATATAATAGTACAGCATCTTAAATACGTCAGGTCAGAAAACACAGCTCTCCAAGGCAAAGGGTCTTGGAAAGTTGAGGATGAATTTCTCGCAAATATTAAGGGAAAGTCACATTGTCAACAAGGTTTCATGTATGGCAGAGCTCAGAGGCAACAAAGACAAAATCCCTCCAACTCCAGAACAAGGACGCCCCAGGGGAGCTGTCCATGATGAACACCCAGGCTACCTCTAGCAGTCTCTGACCTCCTGGCTGTGTGCCATCAGCCTTCCCCTGTTCATACCCCTCACCTGACCTAAGCAATGCCCTCGTGGGTCGCGACCAACACCTAAGGGAGCACCTGCATTGACCATAGCCCAGACTGCCGCGCCAGACCTTCAGTCACTCAGCGGTGGAGGCTGAATGTGATCTTCAGGCCTGGGAATGGCAACCAAAGGGAAGCTTCCTTTTGTAGCGCGCAGGGCTGGACACGTTGCTCTGTTCAGCCACATTTTTCTATCCCCGTCAGCCTCGTCATCCTCCTCTGGACGTGCTTTGTGTTGTCCTGCCCCTCTTCAAGTGAGGAACCCCAAGAAAGAAGTACAGTGTAAGCTGGTGTTTTTTCAAACTTTTAAAGCTGTAATTTATAGTAAAAAATTCATTTTCCATCACAACCTCTGATACACACCAACACATGCGTGAACATACACACCCACACACAACACATGCACCACTGAAACAAAAGTTCCACAGAGCAATTCTTTACCACTCACAGTGCACTCTGACATTTTCTGATCACGACTCTCGAACTTGATTTCATGACCCACAGTGGTGTACGGCCCTCAGACTGGAAGACCTTCAGTCCTTGGTAAGGACACTAATTTACCCATTGTGACGCGTGAGGTAAGTGGCTTTTCTAAGCCCCAATCTCCTCATCTACAGAATTTTTTAAAATACTATTTCATGTACCATATGATACTGTGAGAACTGAAGAAGATAATTCATATAAAACACTTAGCTCAATGCCTGCCACAATGGAAGTGATCGATAAATGGAAGCTGTCATCATTATCATTTTGTTTTCCAACTGTACTCTCACCAACCTCGAATGGAATGAGACCATGCACTTTCTACTTCTCTTAAGACAACCAAGAATCATGTTTATGTTCTCACAAGCACGATGGCATCATTGTGATTGGCTGAAATTGACTTTGCCGTCAATCAAAAACCCTTCGATCCTTTCTAAGCATGGGTCGCTTTGTCACCAACCCGCTCACGTCCAGTAGGGGCATCATGAGTGTTTTGGGCCCTGAGGTTTGCCCTCACAGAGGTACTAATCAGAGCTTTGTCCGTGTTGGCGCAGCATTCCCTTTTGAAACACAAGCCGATTCACCAGGAGGCAGCAGCCTTTGAGAGTTACACAAGGAAACGTGGACCCTCTCCTCACCCAGAAAATCCACCAATCGTAATTTTTCTCTTTCAGAGGACAACTTTTTCAAGCACTTATGATGATGTTATAATTGGGGAAATAGTCTTTTTCCCCAATTTACAGATGAAGTGACTGTTTCATTTAACGTGGTTTGAAAATTTGGAAAAGGAAACCTTGCTAATTAGTGGTAGGACCTAGACAAATACTTAAGTCTCTGGAACACTAGGCAGTTGTTCTCTTGACACATTGCACACCTCTGCACAGAGGGCATTTGAGACCAAGTCTAGAACAGGTGATAGCGAGTATGTAAATGACTTACAAATGGCTGACAGCAATCCCTGGCTATATTCCAAAACCTAAGGGGAGTGTTTCTTAGATTTTTCAACAATATCCACCTGTTTTGGCCAGAATAAGTACAACATAGCTGCATTTACTGCATAATCACCTTTTTTCCCTCCCCAAGGGCTCGAGTATCTATCATCCCTCACTCGTGGTCACCACAGACAGCTGACCCCTAGCCCTGCAGTCAACACTGCTTAAAAAAATCCACATTTGACCCCCCAAAGAAGAGAGCATTTGAGGTTCACAGTATGTGAGATCAGTCCATGGAAAGGCAACATACCACGCTGTTAGGAGCACGTGCGTTGGAGCAGATGCGGGGCCTGACTTCTGGCTCTCGTACCTTCCTGGATGAGGGGCTCTGGGCCGGTCGCTCACATTTCCGAGTCTTTGCATCCAAGTCTGCAGAGGAGAAAGAATAGTACCATGTCAGAGGGCTGCTGAGAGGATTACATGATATGAAATGTACCCAACAATCATCTTAAGCCAAGTTCCCTAGGAACAGAGCCGGGGGTGGGATTCCAAAGAGGACGGAGTTCTCAGGAGTTGGGGAGTGAGGGAAGCAGAAAGGATGAAGGAAAAGCAAAAGGCAAGAAAGTGGTCTCAACCCAAAACTCTCTTGAGCCTGATCCCACAGGGAGCTCTGGAGCACAAAGTCAACCGCAGATCTACTCTTAAATGGAGGCAGGTTTAACCTGCATTTGGGTGAGGCAAAGACATAAAGTGTAACTAGAATGTTTGTACCCTCACAATACCTTGGAATAATAATATTAAAAAAAAAAAAGGAAAAAAAAAATAATAATAATTTATGTAGATATCGGAAGAGATGTGAGAGATGTTTATAACAGTTTGCAATGTATTTGTTTCTTATTGGTATTTTGTTAATAATATTTTACTGTATTAAAAAGAAATCTTTATTAGAAAAGAGGTAGATCAAACTATAGCATTCACCTAAAAGTATGCTCATGTCTTTCTTTAGAAATCTATTATAC
>CAUYSK010002282.1:0-23633 GCA_963575035.1 Avahi laniger
CAATTTTAATATGTAATTATTATGATATTTCAATTTAGAGAGAGAAATATGGATTATTCAACAAATGATATAGGGACAATCTAGAAAAATTCCAATCTATTTTTTTACCTTTTATATGATGTCTTTTAGTGCCTTGTTTAACCTCAAATCACGAATATTTTATCCTATGTTTTTACATAAGCTTTATTGTTTTAGGTTTATATTTACTTTCATCATATATTTTTACATAATATTATGTGGTATGAAGTATGTTTTAAATTTCATTCATATATGGTGATCAATTTTTGAGCACCAATTATTTACAAACCTTTCTCTACTTCTCCACTGAATATTCTTTG
This sequence comes from Avahi laniger, assembly GCA_963575035.1. Taxonomy (NCBI): domain Eukaryota; kingdom Metazoa; phylum Chordata; class Mammalia; order Primates; family Indriidae; genus Avahi; species Avahi laniger. The sequence goes on from CAUYSK010002282.1 coordinate 339, forward strand.
CAGGTTTGTAGAAAATCAACAGACAATATGTATCTGTGGGTTAATTTCTGTATCCTTTACTCTGTTCCACTGATCAATTGTACCTTCTGGTCAATAACACATTGTCTTTCATATTGTAATGTTATCTTAAGTCTTGAAGTGAGGTAAAGTCAGTCCTCTGACTTTGTTTTTCTTCCTCACTTTTTTGTTGATCATTCTGTCTCTTTTGTCTTTCCATTTAAAACTTTAGCATAATTTTGTCTATATCAACAAAATAATGTGTGGAGATTTTGATTGGGATTGCATAAAATCTGTATATCAAATCAGGAAGAACTGACATCTTGATAATATAGAGTCTTTCTATTCACATACATAGATTATCTTTTCATTTATTTCCATCTTCTTTTACTGCTTATGCCAGAATTTTACAGTTTTCTTTATATTTTGTTGGATTTATTCCAAAGTATTTCAGTTTTTGGAAGTTAATGTAAGTGGTATTGTATTTTTAATTTCAAATACCAATTTTTCATTGTTGATATACAAGAAATCAATTACCTTTGTGCACTAATCTTATTTCCTTAAATCTTACTATAACTGTGTATTAGTTCCAGGACAGTTTTTGTTGATTCTTAGGAATTTTCTACATAGGCAATTATGGAATCTGTAAACAAGGACAGTTTTGTTTATTCCTATCCAATCTGTATATTTAATATTTCCTTTCATTATTACAATATCTAAAACTTCCAGAACATTGTTGAAGAGTAGTAGGAAAGCACACATCCTTCCTTGCACTTACCCCAATTTAGTGAAAAAATATCTAGTTTCTCACCATTAAGTATTATGTTAGCTGTGAGTATTTTATAGATGCTCTTTATCAAGTTGAAGAACTTCTCCTTTATTCTTAGTTTGTCAAAAGTTTTTGCCTTGAATGGATGTGGGAATTTGTCAAATTCTTCTTCTGTTTCTATTGATATAATCATATGAGATTTATCTTCATTAGCTAGTTGATTTATCTTTGAATGTTGAATTAACTTGCATACCTGGAACAAATCCCAGTTGGTCCTTGCTATGGTTTCAACATGGTTTGTCACTGCCCAAAGGCATGTTGAGATTTCAACATTGCCAAAGTAATGTTATTGAGAGGTGATGGGTTTTTTTAAGAGGTGTTTGGTTCATGGGAACTCTGCCCTCATGAATGGATTAATGCAATTCTCATTGTAGTGGATTTGTTATTGTGAGAGGGGGTCATTATAAAGAAAGGCTGCCTCTCACATTTGGTCTTTTTGCCAGCAGCTGATTCCCCAACTGCTTCTCAGCCATGTTCTGATGCAGCAGAGGCCCTCACCAGAAGCCACGTAGATGCCAGTGCCATGCTTCTTAGATTTCCAAGTCTGAAGAATCATAAGCCAAATAAATCTCTTTTCTTTATATATTTCCCAGTCTCAGGCATTCCGTTATACAAATGCAAAACAGTCTAAGACAGTAATGATTTATAAATTTGTTATACATTATGTGTTCTGTTGCTATTATTGTGTTGAGGATTTTAGCATCTATGTTCATGAAATATATTGATATGTACTTTTTCTTTCCTGAGATGTCTCTCTCTGGCTTTGGTATTAGAGTAATGCTGGCTCGTAGAATGAATTAGGAGGTATTATCTCTGCCTCTATTTTCTGGAAGAGATCATAGAGAATTCGAATAAATTCTTCCTTAAATGTCTGCTAGAATTCACCAGTGAGCTTATCTGGGCCTGATGCTTTCTGTTTTTGAAGGTTATGGATTATTGATTCAATTTCTTTAATAGACATACTCTATGAACTTTATATATTTTGTGTGAGTTATGGTAGATGTGTCTTTTAAGGAATTGGTGCATTTCACCTCTGTTATTAAATTTGTAGGCATAGAGTTGGTCATAATATTCCTTTTTTATTCTTGTAATGTCCACAAAATCAGTAGTGATGACTTCTCTTTCATTTCTGAGACTAGCAATTTTTGTGTCTTTTCTCTTTTTTATATAAACTTTAATTGATTTATTTTTCCTCTTCATTCTTAGTTGTCATTTGATGCTTCTTGCATTTCTGGTTATGTTGTGGTTTTATTTATTTCAAACGGCAGCAGTTTTAAAGTTTCATGTATTGGATATTTTTTAATTCCTATAAATATTCTCGAGGTTTATTCTGTGATGAGATTAAGGTACTTGAAAACAGTTTGATATTTTAGAATCTTGATTTTTAAATTTGATTAAGTGGGATCAGCGCAGTGTTTAGTTTGGTTATTAATTTTTCTCCACTACTGAGAAATCTTTCAGATGCCTTATGAGTTATGAGGTTTTATGGTTTTTCCTCTCTGGTTTGTAGGAACAGGCACTAATTCCTTCCTTGTGTGAGCTCTGATGATTTTATTTCTAATCATTTGATGGGCTTATTCTTTAGACTTCTTGTGGTTTTCTTACACTGTTCATGCATTGATCCATATTCAGCAGAGTTGAAAAGGAGAGATTTCTGCAGGTCTCCAGGGTTACCTCTATTATACTGCTCTGCACATTCCCGGTACTGTAGCATCCTTAGTCCCTGATCTGTCTTCTCAAGTCACACCCTCTGCGTGATTCCTCCTCCTTGTGTCTTGGCCCAGAAACTCTCTTTAGGCATTATTCTGGGCAATCATTGTTATCACCTTACTTTTTGCCATATCTCTAGTCTGATATCTTGAAAATCTTCTTTCATAAATTTGTGCATATATTTAGTTATTTCATACTGGAAGCTAAATCTGGTCTCTCTCCTTCTTGGATGAGCGTAGATTTCAGTAATAGAAATCTGTTTCTATGTTACCTTGCATATGAGTGACAAAGTTCACTAAAACACATTTAGTTCATGAAAAGAATTAATTGGTTCATGAAATCCAGAAAGGACTTGAATATAGCATCAAGAAAGGACACAAATTCTTCTGAGCCCTTGGACACTTGAACTTTGAGCAGTCTCTCCATTTTCTCTAATTTTTGCTTAATTTGATGTTTTAATCTCATTCTCTCTCGCTGTTTTAGAGCTCAAGTTTTATATTTCCCACATATAGACCATCTTAGCATTCAGAGAAGTTTACCATTGGCATCACAGTCTTTATAATGTTGTTTTTCTTTTCATGATTTTCCCATATACAGCTTGCAACCTGTCATTTCATTGTCCCTTTTAAATTTCATCATCCACATGTGTAAACCTCATTTGACTTTGTTATTTCCTGAGACATAGAAATCCAAATAACACATAATGTGAATCATGAAAAAATGGAAACTATCTAACAGTACTATGGAAACACTTAAAGACTACTTATATTGATGTAGACATAGATACTAAGGATTTATTTCAAATAGAAAACAAACTTGAAAATCACAGCCAATGTCAAAGACGTAGCATTAACTTTCATTAGTGTCATGTTTGGAAGTCAGTGATATTTTTGTTCTTTATCTGATAAGGATATAGAGCTGACTGCCAAATGAATCATTCACTAAATCAAGGAAGAGAAAGTTTTTGAAGAAGGAAAGGTAAGAGTTACCACTTTATCAAAGTGTATGATCTGCTATATTCTTGACCACATTTCATTCAATTATATGCCAGAAATTCAACCACCCAAAAAAATCTTCCTGGAAAAATCAAGTGTTAGTCGTACATTTAAAAAGAAATTTTGAAAAGTAAGATAATTGTATATTTTCTCTGCTGTCCTTTTTTAGAAGTTAATTTTCTATATGATCAGACAATGGGTATTTCAGGTGTAGTGAAAGATACAGAAAAACAAAACATAATAAAATTGACTTAATAGATTCACTCTAAAACTTGCATTCATGCCAAATTACAAAAAGCAGTTTAGTTGGCCAGGCATGTCTCTAAGAGGTTCTTACATACAAGTTGACTTTGTAACAAAATTAACTACTTAATTAATTTATTCCTATATGGAACACACATTATAAGCATAGTAAATGGCAGGACAGAGATTAAGTTTTTGAAATAAAATTCTAGCAAAAAAACTGTTTCCATTTCCTCAGGTGTTAGCAATCTCTAGGCAGTGATATGCATTTAAATAAATAAAGTCAGTGATTTGTGACAAGTGACAGAATGGAGACAAAGTAAGGAGTCATTAGCTCTACCTGGGATTTTTCAGGAATTACAGTCAGGCTTGTATCATGAAAAGTGGAGGAGATTGTAAAGCCGAGGGAGATGGGAGAAGCTTAGGCATTGCGGATAATAGTGTGATGAACTGGAAGATGATATTATTATATAATTACAACTAATTTAATGTATACCAAATTTAGCATTCATGGGAGGATATGTTGGTTGATAAAGTTAGATAGTTAGACTGGGACCAGGCAGGGAAAGACTTTTTAAATAATACTTAAGTCTTTGGATATAATCTGTGAATAAACTGAGGACTACAGTAAGATTTAAGGAGACATGTAATATAATTTTTAGGATATTATTTTCTTCTAATTAAGGATGTAGTATTACTTAATGAAATAATTATTTTTGACATTCCAAAATAAAAATATTTTTGCATGTTGATCTCCCTCATGTTAAACATTACTGAGTCATTAACTCTCTCATTTCTTTATTTTTTAATCAACTTACTAGAAAAAAAGAAATTGCAAATTAGGTATGGAAGGAACATATCTTAAAATTATAAAGCCATATATGACAAATCTGCAGCCAACATACTGAATGGGAAAAAGTTGAAAGCATTCCCACTAAGAACTGGAACAAGACGTGGGTGCCCTCTGTCACCACTTCTATTCAGTATAGTGCTGGAAGTCCTAGCCAGAACAATCAGGAAGAGAAAGAAACGAATTGTATCCAAATTGGGAAAGAGGAAGGCAAACTATTGCTCTTTACTGGCGATATGATCTTATATCTAGAAAACCCCAAAGACTCCACCAAGAGACTCCTGGAATTGATAAATAAATTCAGCAAAGTATTAGGTTACAAAATTAAGGTAGACAAATGAGTAGCATTCCTATACACGAATAACAGTCAAGCTGAGAGTCAAATTCAAGACTGAATACCATTCAGAATAGCTACAAAGAAAATAAAATACCTAGGAATATACTTAACCAAGGAGGTGAAAGATCTCTACAAAGAGAACTATGAAACACTGAGGAAACAAATTTCAAAGGACACAAACAAATGAAAAAACATATGATGCTCATGGATTGGTAGAATAAACATTGTTAAAATGTCCATACTACCCAAAGTGACTTATAGATGCAATGCAATCCCCATCAAAATACCAATGTCATATTTCACAGACCCAAAAAGTATAGCTTTATGCTTCCTTTGGAATCCCAAAAGAGCCAGAATAGCCAAAGCAATCTTAAGCAAAAAGAACAAATCTCGAGGCATCACATTACCAGATTTCAAACTATACTATAAGGCTATACTAATCAAAACAGCATATTGGCACAAATATAGGTACATAGGCCAATGGAACAGAACAAAAAAACCCAGATATAAAACCATCAACATACAGACAACTGATATTTCACAAAGTAGACAATAATATACACTGGGAAAAAGAAGCTCTATTCAGTAAATGGTGCTGAGAAAATTGGATTGCTACATGCAGAAGAATGAAACTATATCCGTATCTCTCACCACTCACAAAAATTAATTCAAAATGGATAAAGAACTTAAATATAAGGAATTAAACTGTAACAATTCTAGAAGAACATGTTGGAAAAACTTTTCTAGATATCGGCTATCGGCCTAGTTAAGAATTTATGAAGAAGACGCCATTGGCAATCAAGGCAACAACAAAAAGAAATAAACGAGACTTGATTAAATTAAAAAGCTTCTGCCCAGCTAAGGAAATAATCAATAGAGCAAATAGACAACCTACAGAATGGGAGAAAATAGTCATAATCTATATATGTGATAAAGGGCTAATAACCAGAATAAACAAAGAACTCAAGCCAATCAGCAAGGGAAAAAAAAAAACATTTGAAAGTGGGCAAAAGACATGAACAGAAGGTTTTCAAAAGAAGATAGACACATGGCCAATAAACGTATGAAAAAATACTCAGCATCACTACTCATCAGGGAAATGCAAATTAAGAACACAGTGAGATGTCACCTTGTCCCAGTTAGAATGGCTTTTATTAAAAAATCCAAAAACAGTAGATGGTGCTGTGGTTACAGAGAGAAAAGAACACTCATACACTGTTGGTAGAACTGCAAATTAGTACAACCTCTATGGAAAATAGTATGGAGATTCCTCAAAGAACTAAAAGTAGACCTACCATTCAATCCAGCAATGCTGCTACTGAGTATTTACCCAAAGGAAAAGAAGTCATTTTATCAAAAAGACACCTGCATTCAAATGTTTATCACAGTGCAATTAACAATTGCAAAGATGTGGAATCAACCTGTATGCCCATCAATTCATGAGTGGATTAACAAAATGTGGTATATGTATAGTGTTGAATACACTATGTGGCCGTGAAGAAGAATGAATTAAGACCTTTTGCAATAATTTGGATAGAACTGGAGACCATTTTTCTAAGTAAAGTATTTAAAGAATGTAAAAACAAAGACTCCGTGTATTCTCTATTAAATTGAAACTAACTGATGAGCACATATATGCACAGAGGGAAGTAAAACTCAGTGGAAATTAAGCAGGGGTTAGTGGGGAAGATGAGGTGGGCAAAAACCTACAATGAACACCATCTGGGTGACGGGCACACTTATAACCCTGACTCAAGCATACCAAAAATATTTGTACCCCCGTATTATTGTGAAATAAAAATAAAAAGGAATTGCAAATGCAAATGGAGGTAAGAACAATTATAGGCATCATAAACTTGTAAAAATTAGAATCCAGATAATTTTTAATGCTGCATATTGCTGCCAATTAGCCATCAAGTCACACATTGTCTTTACTTTGTCCTTAGACAATTCGAGGGGAATTCAGAAGTTTGTTGTAATTTATTTATTCATTTGTTTATTGACTTTTTAATGACACCTACTGAGTTTGATTAAACTTTCATCAACTTCAATTTCATCATATTTGAAGTCTAACTATCAAAAACCAAATTTTATTTTTTTCTATTTCTTGTTATGAAAAGTTGAGAGATACTGTGGCAGGTTCTTCTGAGATTCTACTCATTGGCTAGCTTTGCAAATTCAATTTTGATAATTAAATTAAATTGTAGTTCTTACTGTTCGAAAACCTCTGAATTGCAGTAGGCCAGATGCTGTTGCCTGATTAGATACTGAGATATTTTAATCACCAGCTGTAGCATTATAAACCTGCTCTTTTAATACTTTCCTTTAAGTTTTCCATCTGCTTTCAGCATCTGGTCAGTTTTGCCGAGGTTGTCATTTTATTCCATCTCTTCTTTGTTATCCCATATATATCATGAGTTAAGTGTAACTTCTATATTGTGCTTTATAACCAAACCATTTATACTATTATCATTCATTTTAACACAAACATTATTTAACTAATAATTGTAGTAATACCATGTTTCCATAGAGATTTAATTTTCGACATATCTGTCATACATAATATGGACCAATAATATGTTATGCATTATATACCAATATTCACTGGAAAATTATTCTGTCCGATTATGATGGAAACCCACCTTTCTTCTTCATAAGGATATCTTAATAAAATAACCTTGCCAAATCATCTTTCACAATTTTAATATTAATGCTGAAGAGATCTAGATAATGGGGTTAAAAGAGATTTTATATTTTGGCTATAGAATCCTTAAAAATAGGGGGGAAAGTGCCCAATTGCCAATATTGGAGGCCAGAACTGTAAAGACTACATCAAAGATGAAATTATCGGAGATTTTCTTATCCACAGCCACCCTTTTGGCAAGGTTGTTTCCCATCCTTTTCTCCAATGTAAGCTCAGCTTAAGTCTCAACTGCTCCATAAAAATGTTTGCATCCATAATAACCCACAACTATTTCTATTTACCAAAATGCTAGTGCATCTAATTTACTAAAATATTGATTTTTAACAATTCAATTTGGAGTTTTACTTACCCAGTTGGGTTAGAAGCCCACTTAGAGATGATATCTTAGCTTTATTTATTTGTATTTGTACTTTACAAAGCTAAATACAGTTTTGAGGACCCAGAGAACACATAGCAAGTATTAGGGACTCAATAAGAGAAGATCCACAGTAGAAAATAAGCAACCCAGACATGATAGGGATGATAGACTAGACTTTAATCAGATTGCATTGAGAAAATAAGCCAAAAAGTATGAAACTATTTTTTGAAGAAGGGAAAGCAGATTGAGGGGTATCTTTACAGCCAAGCTCAGTTTACAAACATAGGCTAAATGACTTCTAAGTTCATGAATTCAAAAATATTTATTTTGTGGCCACTGCATGCACTCTTTTGTGTTCTTTTATACTCCAGAAAACAGAACAGGCAAACTTGGCCGCTTTCACAGAGCTTATATTCAAATGGTTGATGGAAAATATTTTTTCCAAATAGTACACCACCTGAAAATCATGCCATAAAACCTGGAACTTTTATAAGATAGCTTCCTACAAGAGTATTAAAATAAACACAGTTTCTAGCATGTTATGAGGAATGTAAATTTCTTAAGTGTATGAGGAAAACTCTCCTGTTTGAGGCTCTAGCTCTGATATGAATTTTGGTAGGAAAAAAGAACAATACAAACAGAAACAGAAAAGTTTTTTAAAAACATTGAAATTTGTATTTAGATAAAGAAAAATCATTGAAACTTGGATTTTTGGACAATTTTAACTGAGTTGTAACTAATATATCAACAAAGTGATCGGATCAGGACATAACCAGCATATTCCATTATCACATCAACAATTGATGGCAAATGAAGTGGAAAAAAAAGAATTTCATTAGAACTGAAAAATATTCCCTAGTTATTATTTTTGAATATAATTTTTAGTGAGAATGAGTTTAGGCTTAATGTCAGTACAACCCTTCAGTTTAAATAATATATAATCTAATTTCATCACACTATATTCAAGAAATCACACATAATTTACTCTAATGTATATAATGAGTATTTACTATTTAATACTTTTGACATATTTATAACATCCCAAATTAAGGAATAACTGTTTGTGATATAACAGAAAAATACTTTAAAAAACTGAATCCAAGTTACATCTTCAGCAAAATCATCTTATATTGAATGCATAGATCATGTTTGCCTGATAGCCTTGACACCAAAATCATTGCAAAGTTTTAAACACTTAAGATATATAAACTGATGAATCAAAACTTAATCATTTTATTTATTAACTTTGTTGTTTTTAAACCAAGTTAAAATTGCTTAATCCTAAAATGTTTCACATAAGAACAAATGAAATTAAAATTTGTCCTTCATCAAACCAAAATGACATATTTGAGCATACTGTTTTACGACTAGTAGTGATAAATTTGTTCAAAAATTATTTATTTTTTTAAATCAAAAACAGACTTAGTCATTTATCCATCCCTCATCTATTGATTTTAGATATGGTAAACACAAAACAAATATGCCAAATATAAATGGAATTTAATAGTGAAATAATATATTTAAGATCATAATCTATGAATTAGAAAAGTTAATTGACTAATTCAAATGTTGATCTTATGAATTTACCCTTTAATATTATCACATTATGAAATATGAAATAAGGATAATTATTATAATGTTCAATATAAGGTACAAATGAAAAACCAACAAACAAGTTAGAAAGAAATACATTCAAGTAATTATACTTAGATTTTGATGTTATTTATTAGAAACCCTCCCTATGTTCTACTTTTCAATTTGAATGAAATAACACTGTGTCCTGAATATTCTTCTTTTTAAAATAAGCCATTTTATACATATCATTGCTCAGAAAGCTCTTGCTACTATCTCCTTTCTTCAAGATTTGATCAACACTAATGTGCACATATGGAAGTAACATTCACAGGGTTTTGGGCAGGTGCGGGGGGAGGAGGGCATGGATAAATCCACAACTAATGGATGCTGGGCGTGCTGTCTGTGGGATGAGCACCCTTGCCGGTGATGCAAAGACAATTTACGTAACCAGTTTGTAGCCCTGTAATATTCTGAAATAAATAATAATAATAATAATACAAAAATAATAAAAGAATGTAACCCTTTTTGTTTGTGAAAATCTGCAACAATAAAAACTTAAACCAAATCTATATTCCAGTATGCAATAATTAATAAAACAAATTATGGATGGGATGATTTTTATCATAAATTGTGCAAAATATGTTCTTGCATCAATATTTTCTCTGAAAGTGAATAAATTTGGAAATTCTTAAACTATCTCTTGATAGCCTTTACATTTTATCAAGATATTATGAAATAAGTTAGGTGGATCTTTTGAATAAGCTGAATAGAAAAAAATAAGAAACTGCAATTCCTGGTAATGAGTTCTTTAGTCAGAAATACGTATTATTATTCCTGGGACTAAAATTACTGTCTATTTTTATTACCTGTACAGGAACTATAGGCGATTTGGCAAACACAGTTTCAAAAAGAGGTAATTTTAATACCAAAATGTTGCAAAGAAAACAAAAGAAAAAAATTTCAATGCCATGCAAATCTTTTAGGAAACTATAGCACATGTAGGCAGGTGAACACACGTCTAGGAAGTCAAACACATACTGTTGATGCTATTGTTTTAATCCATAATAAGCATTGTTTTAAGCATGGTTATTTTTATATATTTTCTTTTTAGTACTCAGCTCCTGAATTTCTTCCTGTTAAACCAAAACTTACTGCAGTGGGTATTTCATAGTGTTTTATTTGTATGTGAGAAAATAACTCTTAACTCTCATGCTACACCCTGTACGTTCCTTGCTGAAACTAAAGAAAGCAGGCAGCTATTTTTGTAGAATTCAATCACCCTCAGTATTACTAGGGATTTAAAATAGACTTCTCATAGTTTACCAGTTAATCTACAGGGGATCTGACATGAGTTAGAAAGCAGTGGGGCCTGCTGAGTTTCACTGAAGACCTGTATGGGTGAGAGCTCAGGCAATAACCAGTATCATAGTTGATTTAGTTCCATTTGTAAAATGGTAACATTTGATTATGTGGTATAGGCACACAAAGAAACTGATACTTTTCATTTAGATATTGAGTTAAATGACCTAAGAAATTTTAAAAGCTTGAAGTTAAGTAATCTAGGTCAAGTCTTTAAAACAACCCTCCTGGTTTTTGTTTGTTTGTTTGTTTGTTTGTTTGTTTGTTTTTGAGACAGAATCTCACTGTGTTGCCCGGGGCGAGTGCTGTGGCATCAGCCTAGCTCACAGCAACCTCAGACTCCTGGGCTCCAGCGATCCTCCTGCCTCAGCCTCCCAAGTAGCTGGGACTACAGGCATGCGCCACCATGCTCGGCTAATTTTTTCTATGTATTTTTAGCTGTCCAATTAATTTCTTTCTATTTTTTGTAGAGACGGGGTCTCGTTCTTGCTCAGGCTGGTCTCGAACTCCTGAGCTCAAACAATCCGCCCACCTTGGCCTCCCAGAGTGCTAGGATTACAGGCGTGAGCCACCGCGTCCGGCCAACCCTCCCTGTTTTTAGTTATGAGTCAAAATTTACTTGGCTCATTCTTTCTTTTTTTTAAAGAAAAAAAAGGTCAGAATCAAAATATGTTTTAAAAATCTATTTTGATAGAGGTAAAATTCAAAGAGATCGTTTTAATCTTCCTGTCCCTTATGGATCTTCATATTAAAAATGATGGGGGTCTCTTATAATAATAAAATCAACTAATATATCTATAATTTTATATCTGTGTTTCTTAAATATTTGATTGTCGATGGAAGGTTTTCTCCTTACAATGATTAGTCATATCCTTGAGGAAAGGTCTCAGAAGGGTATAAAACACAGTATACCAGAAAAGACTATTCAGTTGTATGTGTGTGTACATGTATGCTTGTTTTTCTTGTCATTATTCTTCCTTTACTCATTCACTGGAGAGAAAACAGAATCATTTTGCTGAAAGATACTCTGCAGCAGTATAAGGGCTTTATTAATACTACCTTTATCTTGAATAAACCCTTGAGGAACTTTAATGCAGTGTTTTGTGATCATAGAACTAAACTTAAAGAACTATTTTCCACCACATTTGTACTTGGTTTTTAAGTTGCCAAAATAGAAAAGACTGAAATTATGTAAGTTTTGTTAAACAGAAAAACGGTGACTTTGCAACACATAGGATAGGATAAGTGGCAATAAAACAGCAAGTGGACTGGTTTGGCCACAGTTGTAATTAGAAGAGGACTCTCGTAGTGTCACATGTGGCTTGACAAGGGTGAGTGTTCCAAAGAAACTACTTCTAGAAGTGATTTTCTTTCTGCTGCAAATCCATTTTAAAACACTTAATGAGTGGAACCAAATTGAGGTGCACATGATACCATGTTTCTTCGAGATGATAACAAAACAACAAATTTAAAATAATAATGAGAATAAAAATAGCAACAATAATAATAATTACACATCCAATGCAGTAGATGGTAGTCTACAAGGAGCAATTTAAAGATACCAACCAGCCTGTATGACTCTACTGAAATTTTAGAATTTTTACTCATTTCAAAAAGGGTAAAGACTTATGAAACTTTTAGCACTTATAAGTGAATATCAAATTTACTATGTATCTTGTGTATTACTATTCTAGTAATTTCATATCTATTTAATGGTGAATATATTTCTTCAGCTGACTTAATGGCTTACCTTAGATTTATTTCTGTGGAAGCAGTATAGTATTGCATGAAATATTGTATTATAATTTATTTATCCACTTCCTGACTTTTCTAGTTTTCTTTGATTACACAGTAACTGCATTGAGAAATCAGAGACTATAATGTATGTAGCGATAAAAACTCTCAACTTTCAAAATAGCCCAGGATTTTATTAACTTTAGGAGAAATGTTGACAGTCTTCTTGGAGTCATATCAAAACAAAGTTACTATTTGTTAGTTACTATTTTTAGAAAAATAATTTTGAGATCATGGCAGTTACATTACTCATTATTCTACTGTTCTTTTTCTTTCAAATTCTACCATTTTATTTTATTTTTTAATTTTAGAATATTAAAGGAGTACAAACATTTTGTTTACATGATTTGCTTTTGTGCAATTTGAATCAAAGTTGTATGTGTGCCTCCCACCAAGATAGTGTGCGCTGTATCCATTTAGGTGTGAATTTACCCATCCCCTCCTCCCTCTGCCATCTACTTGGCTTCCATTGAATTTTAATACTGTATGTGCACATGGGTGTTGGTCAGTTCCAATTTAATAGTGAGTACATGCGGTATTTTTTTTCCATTTTGCAATACTTCACTTAGAAGAATGGTCTCAGGTTCCAACCAGGTTGTTATAAAGGTATTAGTTCACCATTATTATAACTGAGTAGTATGCCATAGTATACATATACCACATTTTATTAATCCACTCATGTATTGATGGGCACTTGGGTCGATTCCACATCTTACAATTGTGAATTGTGCTGCAATAAATTTTCATAGGCACCTGTGTTTTTGAAAAAATGATTTTTTTTTCCTTTGGGTAAATACCCAATAGTGGGATTGCTGAATGAAATGGTAGGTTTACTTTTAGTTTTTTGAGTTATCTCCATGCTATTTTCCATAGGGTGTGAACTACTTTGCAGTCCCACCCACAGTGTATAAGTGTTCCCTTCTCTCCACATCCACTCAGCACTGTTGTTTGGGACTTTTTGATAATATCAATTCTCACTGGAGTTAGGTTATATCTCATTGTGGTTTTGATTTGCATTTCCCTGATGATTAGAGATGTTGAGCATTTTTTCACATGTTTATTAGCCATTTGTGTATCTTCTTTTGAAAAGCTTCATTTCATGTCTTTTGCCAAACATTTATGGGTTTATTTGAGTTTTTTTTTTTTGCTAATTTGTTTAAGTTCTTTGTAGATTCTGGTTATCAGCCCTTTATGGGATGCATTGCATGAAATATTTTCTCCCATTCTGTTGGTTGTCTGTTTTTTTCTGCTGATTATTTCCTTGACTGTACAGAAGCTTTTTAATTTAATCAAGTCACTTGTTAATTTTTTTGTTGTTGCTGTGATTGCCTTTGGGGTCATCTTCATAAATTCTTTACCTAGGCCAATATCTAGAAGAGTTTTCCAACATTTTCTTCCAGAATTTGTATAGTTTCATGTCTTAGGTTTAAGTCTGTTGTCTGTCATGAATTAATTTTTGTAAGTAGAAAGAGATAGGAATTCTGTTTCAATCTTCTACATGTGGTTATCCAATTTTCCCAGCACCATTTATTGAATAGGGATTATTTTCCTTAGTGTATGTTTTTGTCTACTCTGTCAAAGATCAGCAATATGAAGCTGTTTTTCTACCTGCATTCTCTGTTCTGATCCAGAGGTCTATGTCTCTTTTGTGCCAGTACCATGCTATTTTGGTTACTACAGCCTTGTAGTATATAGCTTGAAGTGTGGTGAAGTGATGCCTCCTGATTAGTTCTTATTTCTTAAGGTTGCTCCAGCTATTCGGAGTCTTTTCTGGTTCCATACAAAGCAAACAACTAATTTTCCTAGATATGCAAATAATGATGTTGGTATTTTAATGAGCATTGCATTGAATCTGTAGATCTTTTTGGGTAATATAGACATTTTAACAATGTTGATTCTGCCAATTCATGAACATGATATATTTTTTCCATCTGTTTATGTCCTCTGTAATTTCCTTTCTCAGTGTTTCATAGTTCTCCCTGTAGAGTTCTTTCACTGCCTTAGTTAAATATATTCCTAGGTATTTTATGTTCTTTGTTGCTATTATGAAAGGTATTTAGTATTTTATCTGATTTTCAACTTTACTATTGTTGGCATATATGAACACTACTGATTTATATACATTGATTTTATAACCTGAAACTTTGCTGAATTTGTTTATCAATTCCAGTATCTCTTGGCAGAATCTTTGGGATTTTCTAGGTATAAGATCATATTGTCAGCAAAGCAAAGAGCAATAGTTTGACTTCTTTACCCATTTGGATACCCTTGAATTCTTTCTTTTGTCCGATTGCTCTGGCTAGGACTTACAGCATTATGTTGAGTAGACATAGACATGGCTATAGTGCACAACCTTGTCTGGTTCCAGTTTTAAGTAGGAATGCTTTCAATTTTTCCCCATTCACTATGATGTTGACTATGGGTTCGTCATATTTGACTTGTATAATTTTAAGGTAAATACCATCTATGCCTATTTTGTTCAGTGTTCTTATAAAATGGTGCTGGATTTTGTCAAATGCTTTTTCTGCATCTATTGATAGGTCCTGTGGTCTTTGTTTTTGCTTCTCTTTATGTGGTAAATCATATTTATAGATTTGCTTTGCTAAACCATTCTTGCATCTCTGGTAGTATGAAGCCCATTTGGTTGTGGTGAATTATTATTATTATTATTTTTTATTTCAGGGTATTATGAGGGTACAAACATTATGGTTACACTTCATGTCTTTGCTTCACCCAAGTGTGGGTTAAAGGCATGTACGTTCCCCCTACAGTACTCCCCGTGTCCTTTAGTTGTGGATTTACCCCCCCAAATCCCCCTAATCCCTGGAGAGTATTTCTGCCATGTGCTGACCCTAGTGTTGATCAGTTAGTACCAATTTGATGGTGAGTACAAGTGGTGGAAAAGAATTTGGAAATACCTCAGAGAGCTAAAAATAGAAATACCATTCGATCCAGCAATAGCACTATTAGGCATCTACCCAAAAAAGCACAAAACATTCTATGATAAAGACATCTGCACCCAAATGTTTATGGCATCACAATTCACTATTGCAAGGATGTGGAAACAACCCAAGTGCCTGTCAATCCATGAGTGGATTATTAAAATTTGGTACATGTATACAATGGAATATGACTTAATCATAAGGAACGACAGTGATCTAGAACCTCTTATACTTTCCTGGATTAAACTTAAGCCCATTATCCAAAGTGAGGCACCACAAGAGTGGGAGAATGGGCTCCACTTGTGAATTATTTTTTTGATGTGCAGCTGAATTTGGTTTCCTAGGATTTTATTAAGAATTTTTGCATCTATATTCATAAGGGATATTGGGCTGTAGTTTTTTTATTGTTGTTGTTGTGTCCTTTCCTGGCTTTGATATCAAGCTGTTATTGGTTTCATAAAACAAGTTGGAGAGGATTCTTTACTTCTCGATGTTATGGAATAATTTTTGCAAGATAGGTACCAGTTCTGCAAGATAGGTCTTGTAAAATTCAGGTGTGAAACCATTTCTTCCAGGACTTTGTTGGAAAATTTTTTATTGCTGCTTCAATTTTTTTACTTGATATAAGTCTGGTCAGGTGTTCCGTTTCTTCCTGATTGAGCCTAAGGAGGCTGTGGGATTCCAAGAATTTGATTATTTTCTCCACATTTTCGAGTTTATGTGCATAGATATTTTTATAGTATTCTGAGATATTTTGCATTGTCATGGTATCACTTGTGATTTCTCCTTTTTCATTCCTGATTGAGCTTATTAGAGTCCTTTCTTTTCTGCTTCTGGTTAATCTAGTGAAAGGTCTGTCAATTTTGTTTATCTTTTCAAAGAACCAACACTTTGTTTCATTAATCTTCTGTATAATTCTTTCATTATTGATTTCATATAGCTCTGCTCTGATATTGGTTATTCCTTTTCTTCTGCTGGGTATGGGATTGGTTTGTTCTTCCTTTTTCATTTCCTTGAGATAATTCATGAAATTATTGATTTATGATCTTTCTGTCTTTTGGAGGTAGGCATTTATGGCTATGAATTTTCCTCTGAGAACTGTTTTAGCTCTATCCTAAAGATTTTGATCCTTGTATCCCTTTTATCATTTATTTCAAGGAATCTTTTGATTTCAATCATAATTTCATTCTTGACCCAGCTATCATTTAGCAGTAGGTTGTTTAGTTTTCATGACTTTGTGTGTCAATGAGTGTTTTAGCTTGAGTGGATTTCTAATTTTAATCCACTGTGGTCTGAGAAGATACATGGTATAATTTCTGTTTTTTTAATTTGTTGAAACATGTTTGGTGGCCTAGGATGTGATCAGTCTTAGAGAATGTTCCATCAGCTTACAAGAAGGAGATTTATAGATGTCTGTCAGGCCCATTTGTTCTAGAGTTCTGTTTAAGTCCATTGTTTCTTTGTTTATTTTATGTTTGGAGGATCTGTCCCATTCTGTTAATAGGGTGTTGATGTCCTGGTTATTACAGTGCTGCTGATTATCATTTTGTATAAATCAAGTAGGA
Source organism: Avahi laniger (assembly GCA_963575035.1). Taxonomy (NCBI): domain Eukaryota; kingdom Metazoa; phylum Chordata; class Mammalia; order Primates; family Indriidae; genus Avahi; species Avahi laniger. The sequence goes on from CAUYSK010002282.1 coordinate 17,597, forward strand.
TTTGCTTTATGAATCTGGGCATTCCTCTGTTAGGTGCATAAATATTTAAAATTATTATGTGTTCTTGTTGAATGGTTCCTTTTGCCATTATATAATGACCATCTTTGTCTTTTTTTTTACTGTTGTTGATTTGAAGTCTGTGTTATCTGATATGATAATGGCTACACCAGCTTTCTTTTGGTTTCTATTTGCATGGAATATTGTTTTCCATCCCTTCTCCTTGAGTCAGAATGAGTCCCTGTGGCTTATTTGTGTTCCCTAGAGATAAAATATACTTGAATTTTTTTTTTTTTTTTTTTTTTTTTTGCCATCAGCCTTGACTGTGAAGTTCAAGCCATTCACACTTATTGAAAGAATTGATAAGTGGGGTGGGGTTCTCTTCATCCTGATGAGTAGAACTTTATTGCTCTGTTTTACTTCTTCAGCCATTGTGGCACCTGGGCTCTGACCTTTTTCTTTTGTGTGATTTTACACTGGTGAGTGTTTATTGTGTTGATCTGTGTATAATGCATTTCTGAGTACTTCTTGCAGGGCAGGCTGACCTTGACAAGTTCCTTCAGTGTTTGCTTGCCTCAGAAGGTCTTTATTTTTCCCTTATGTAAGAAACTTAGTTTTGCAGGATACAATGTTCTAAGCTCGCTATTATTCTATTTGAGAAGACTGAGAATGGAGCCCCAATCACTCTGATTTCTAAGGTCTCAGTTGAGAAGTCTACAGTTAATCTGATAAGTTTTCCTTTGTAGATTACCTGAATTTTTTGACTTGTTGCTTATAGGAGTGCCTCTTTCATTTTGACTTTGGCAAGTCTAATGCCTATGTGTCATGATGAATTTCCCAGGAGTCCTTTGAGCTTCTTGTATCTGGATATCTAGATTTCTAGCAAAGCCAGGGAAATTTTCCTCCATTATCCTTTGGAATAGATTTTCCAACCCTGGTGTATTTTCTTCTTCACCTTCAGAAATGCCTATGATTCTTATGTTTGTCATCTTTATATAATCCCACATTTCTTGTAGGCTTTGTCCATTTCTCTTATTTCTCTGTTTTTTCTCTTGAACTGACTTGTTTAGCCAGAATGCTGTGGGAAAAAAACAGCTAAGAGTTGAAAGTATTAAAAAAATATATTGTATAGATTCAAAGAGCATCAAAAACTGAATGGGGTCTGTGGTAAGGTCAAGTGTTTGGACCTAGTGTCCAGAGGTCATAGGAGAGACCATAGAACAGATATCGGTGAGCAGTGAGAGTCAGTTTAACATATCCCAAGACCAGCAGGATGAGCTACATCACAGTGGATGGTAGGGCCAATTGCTCAAAGACCAAGAGCAACTGAAGGGACCACTGTGATGATAAAGCAAAGAAATCTCTGTCATACACCACTTCTATATATCCTGTGCTACTGCTTTTAATGAATTTTATTTTTTTTCTCATTCTTAACTGAAGTGATTTATTTCTAGAACCTGAATTACCCTACAATAGGATGAGAAAGTTCTGGCTGTACTAGTTAACAGTGAGGAGCTACCACTAGGTTATCACCATGAACTGTTCATTGGTGCTGACTATCCATTTCAGATCTTAAGCTGGATGGCAAGTTGTATAAAGCTTGTAGTCAAGTTTTCTTTATGGAGCAGATATTTTTGACATGAAGCATGAGGACAGTGAGACCACAAAAAGTGCTTGCTTTCTGGCAAACACAGTTTTCTTTAAGCACTATGTGTACCTTATTAAAGCATGACTTCTGTGTGCTTGACTGTTTCAGTCAGAACAGATGCTGCACCCTCTACCCACAGATGTCTTTATAACTGTTTTTGGTTTTATTTTTGTCTATCCACAAAATGTTATACAAAAAAGCAAAAAAAGTAACATCAAGGCTATATTTCTAAAGTATGAAACTGTGAAAGAAACAAAAAAATTCATAACTTATGCAATACTCTGTCCCACTAAACAGTTTCCTGCATCAATTAATCTGAGCAGCCACCTCTACATACATGATTTCAAATCTCCCTTAGTCAGTGGGTTAAGAATTGCTAAAAGCCAGGCCTGAAAAGCCAAGATTGTACTCTTTTTTTTATACATTATTTTTTTTTAGTGGGAGTTTCCCACAGAATTTATGAAAGAGGTAGATTAGTTGGAGTAAAAGAAAATTTGTCTAACAAACATTTTGTGAATAGAATTGCTCACTTATTTGCCCCACTCTGTTTCTTAGAATGGTATCTTAGCCTAGATTCTCCCCAAAAAGTGGAACCTCAGACAAGTATATAGATATAAGCTTACTTTGGACAGTTATCTCAAGAAATAATAATGAAGGACTAGGAATAATAAAACAATGAAAGAAGAAAAGCCAGTGTACGGGTATATTTTCAAAATTAAAACTCTATGGACAACTGTGCCAAATCTTCCAGGATTTTCTAAAGACCCATAGGGAAAAGAACTCAATTTGTGAAAGGGGACTAGAAAGAGAGTATTTAAAAAACAGCTCTGATCTCCCATTGTTAATTCAAGGAAGACTCCACCTGTCTCCTTTGCACTGCTTTGTGCCTGTGTGAGTCTAGAGTGAGTTCCCAGAGTCATGTTGTACCGGAGAAGCACAGAAGCAGAAATCCAGAGTTACATGGGAAGCTGAGTCAGACACAGGTATACTAAGGCTGTCCAGAAAGTATACAGCCATGTAATATGTTCTCATTATATTAATGATGGTTAGATACTCTCAAGACGGCCCTTGTATTACAGTTGTAGGAAACTGGTTGCTGCATCACTGGTCAAAGTAAAAAGTGGGTCATGAGAAGTGTGAAGTGGAGCACAGGAGAGGTGCAACGCATTAACTAAAATTGTTTCTGGGATACACCCAACTCAATTTCCTCTTCTCTGAAAAACCTGAAAATACTATTTTAACTCAAGCCTATATAAAGGTTTATTGAAAATCATTAAAACACTAAGACACAATATGTTGTTTACTTAAAAAATAAAATAAAACTTATACAGTGTGACATGAATTTACATAGATGGCCCAGGGCTTAGTCTGAATGACAAATCTGAACACGTGGCTCCGACTCTTTTGTTTGGTTATGTTTGGTAGCTTAACACAAGTAAGGTCAATATGAGTAATCCTCTGGATAACTAATGTGAAGGATTATTAATTGGAGTAAAGTAATCAAAAGAGAAATCATGAAAGGCTTCCAATTACCTTGCTATGTTTCTCAACCCTACAGAGAGAGGCATGACCCTTCTAATTGCCAGGAACTATTAGGATTGTGGTGCATTTGATCCAAGAAACAGCCGATAAAATAGAATGGGCATTTCTTAAACCAATACTAGCTTTTTCAAATCATTTTTGATTTCTACATAGGGAAATGGTTTCTATGGTTTCTCCATAGGGAAAAAATGGAAATATCGAGGAAGATCTGAATTTGATTTGATTTGGAACACTCATGACAGAATCAAGATTCAACCGCCTTGGTCTTACAAGCAGGCTTTATATGAGAACTTTATGTCTTCCATACTCCATTTCTTGAAATCAGAATTTCATCAGCCTTTTATCATGTGCAGAGTTGGTTGATGTGACTTCCCAAATAGTATTCTATTATATACTTGGAGATTCTCTAGTTTTGGAATTTTTCTCTCTCTCTTTGTGTGTCCAAGTTTCTTATTTTGGTATTGCACATTAAGATAGTCCTGTTCCCCATAATAGACATTCACTTCACATAGCACCCCATGTCTCTTATTTTTTCAGCATGCAACATTCATTGCTATTGTTCTAGCTTTCTGTATACTCATTTAACGTTAAAAATGTTTAATCAAAATTACATAATTTATTAATTGAATATTGTTCAGCACATGCTCACATTTTAAGTTATCTTTATACTAATTAACTTTAGATACAAATATTAGATATTAATAGAAAAGCAATGAGAGGTGTACAGATGATAATTTATATGAAGCTTTTAGCTCATTACACTACACAGTATATATACATAGGCATTCTTTCAGTAAGCCTAGTATATATCCTAGGTTATGATTAAAATTTCATTCAAGTTTATGCTATAGATGATTTTCTACCATGGTCACTGTGGTTCTATATTAATCAATGGTTAACATGGTCATTATTAGTTTATTTTTTAAAAAAATAATATATGATTATCTAAATAGGTCACTTCTAGGTATTGAAGCCAAGCATTTTTACAGTTCAACATTTATAGTGATAACCATCAAGTGATTGTGTCTATATGGTTAAAGATCTTTCTGTTGCTACTCACTAATGCCCAGAACACAAATTTAGGGAATGCAAGACATGAGGCTTTCAAAAAGTAAATATCGCTGGGCGTGGTAGCTCATGCCTGTAATCCTAGCACTCTGGGAGGCTGAGGCGGGCGGATTGTTTGAGCTCAGGAGTTTGAGACCAGCCTGAGCAAGAACGAGACCCCGTCTCTACTAAAAAAACAGAAAGAAATTAGCTGGACAACTAAAAAAATATATGTAAAAATTAGCCAGGCATGATAGCGCATGCCTGTAGTCCCAGCTACTCGGGAGGCTGAGGCAGTAGGATTGCTCAAGCACAGGAGTTTGAGGTTGCTGTGAGCTAGGCTGATGCCACGGCACTCTTGCCTGGGCAACAGAGTGAGACTCTGTCTCAAAAAAAAAAGTAAATATCCATTACAAAATTCTTACTTTAAAATACCTCTTTCTGTGCTGTAGTAGCTTAGATAAAAAAGGAATGATTTCATTGCCAAGCATTGTCTAGAAACCTTCCCCACCAATCTTGGTTGCCTTATATATTAGATTTCATATAAAATGTTAATATAAAATATTAAAAGATAAGAAATACAACTCTTTACATTTGGGGAGAAAATTGGTCATTTTACTCTAAAGAAAGTTTTCCATATAAGTATTTTAGAAGACTAAATGAAGCTCACATTACTTGGCATCAATAGTAATTAGTTATAATGAACTAATTAATATTGAATAATAGCAATTAACATTTAATTTGTGACTTTTATAATTCCTTCTACTTCTATTCAATTAATAAATTATATAATTTTGATTTAGCATTTATAATTGTTTTAGGGGAAACAATTTAACTTAAAATATGTTTTAATATAACTTTCTTTTTTGAATTAAACATAAGATTTGTCTTCTTGCAATCCCTATTTTCTTTAGGAAGAGTGATTTTTTATGGGTATATGGAATTATGATATTTCTTTGCATTTCAAATCTAACTCTGTACCTCTGAATCTATAATTTGGAAATTTAAAAAATACTTCTAACTCACTCATGGGTCCAGCAAAATATTATAATAAAAATTTAAAACATTGTATCTTAGTCACTTCAGGCTGCTATACAATGTACCATAGACTAGGTGGCTTATAGACAACATAACTATATTGTTTTTATAATTCTGTAGGCTAGAAGTCCCAGATCAGGGTGCCAGCTTTGTTGAGTTCTGGTGACAGCCCTCCTCCCGGTTGCAGACTGCCTTCTGCTCCTTGTATCCTCACATGGCAGAAAGAGAACAAGAGAGCTTTCAGGGGTCCCTTTTTTAAGAGCACTGATCCCATTCATGAGGACTCTAACCTCAACCCAACTATCTCCTCAAATCCCTACCTCCTAATATAATCACATTGGGGAGTTAGGATTTCAACATGTAAATTTTGGGGTGACACAAACATTCAGTTCATAATAATATGTATAGCTTTTTGAACTCTGTTAATTCTTTCAAATTAAGTCTTCTCAGAAGATTTAACAAGTTATTTGATATGGTGATGTTCCAGGGAAAAATATAGTCTATGCAAAGTTAATCAAATTTTTTTGATGAGGGCACTCTCGTCTTTAAAACTTTTTTTATATTTTTTTAATTTTTATTTTATTTATTTATTTTTTTTGAGACAGAGTCTCACTATCTTCCCCGGGCTAGAGTGCCGTGGCATCATCCTAGCTCACAGCAACCTTAAACTCCTGGGCTCAAGCAATTCTTCTGCCTCAGCCTCCTGAGTAGCTGGAACTACAGGGATGCGCCACCACGCTCGGCTAATTTTTTCTATATATTTTT
>CAUYSK010002283.1:0-31998 GCA_963575035.1 Avahi laniger
ATCCCAGCACTCTGGGAGGCTGAGGTGGGTGGATCACTTGAGATCAGGAATTCAAGACCAGTCTGAGCAAGAGTGAGATCCCATCTCTACCAAAAAAAAAGAAAAAAGAAAAAGAAAGAAAGAAAGGAAAAGACAAATTAGGTGGGCCTGGTGGCACATGCCTGTAGTTTCAGCTACTCGGGAGGCTGAGGCAGGAGGATCGCTTGAGCCCAGGAGTTTGAGGTTGCTACGAGCTAAGATGACGCCACGGCACTCTCGCCAGGGCAACACAGTGAGACTCTGTCTCAAAAAAAAAAAAAAAAAGGAATAACATCTATTGAATGTTGGGCGGGGGGAGGGAGGGAGGAGGGGATGGGTATACACATACACAAAGAGTGCAATGCGCACCACCCGAAGGATGGACATACTTCAAACTCGGACTTGGGGCGTGGGAGCAGGGGCAACATACGTAACCTAAACACCTGTACCCTCATAATATGCTGAAATAAAAAAAAAAAAAAAGGAAAGAATCCAAAACCTCGAAAAAGAGGGCAAAAGCACAAAGAGACATATATCAAAAACAAACAAAAAAGATTGTTCTGTCTTTGTGGATGGAAATTCAGATTTCAGTATTACACCCTGATGAGGCATTTCTCAGATAACTGTAAGCATAATTTAAGTCTAGTTCCAATTTTATTTTAACATTTTAAATAAGAAGAGAAAAATGTGCCCCATTATCTTGTTTGGTCCCTTAAGTAGTGTGGAATAAACCTCACAAGTGCATTTTCAGGGAAGTCACATTTTTTTAGAACACCTTTCTATGTCCAAGTTGTATTCACTGGGTTCAGCAGAAACACTAGAACAGCAGTGCTGTTCAGAGGAGATAATGGAGTCAGCACAGAGTTAGCTGGCAGAGTTTGCACAGCATGTTAACCTATTGCTTCAAGGAAAACAAGTGACACTATTTGTGGCTAACTGTGAAATTTGAGCTTTCAAGCAAAAATCAGAACTTTGGAAAACTTGCATCTGCCACCATTAGCTTGAAAGCTTCTCCATATTTAAAGACCTTTCTGATGAGATCAGTGGTAATATTAATAAATGCCATTTTTATATGGAATAAAATGCTGTCAACATTAGGAAGATCTGCATAAGCGAACCAACATTTGCCAAATTACTTACATATGATGTAAGAAAACCATGCATGAGTAAAAGATCCAAAGTGTGATGCAGACCAATGAATTTTAATGAAACAGAGTTCAGTGATTTGGTTTCAGATTCTGTGTCACAACCAACCATTAAGAAACTCTCAAGCTTTGGTGGATCCTTAAAGAAGAATATCTATGATGATCTGAAAGGCTATTAAAATATCCCTTCTCTTCCAACTACATATCTGTGTAAGGTTGAATTTTCTTCAGTCATTTCAAGCAGAACAACCTAGGACAACAGACTGAACATAGAAGCTGACCAAGAATCCAACTGCCAAACATTATAGAGATTTATAAAAATGTACATGATGCCACTCTTCTCACCAAGTATGTTTTGTTTTGAAAAAGTTATTTTTTATCTAAAAATGTTATTTGTTACATTATCCAATATATGCTAAAATGACATTTATGCTATCTAATGACTTTATATTTTTTAAATGACAAACATTTTAAAATTTCTCAGTTTGAATTTTAATACAGTAAATACCGATATAATCCATACAAACAAAAGTTCTTTGGGGTCTTCAATTTTTAAGTATAAAGGTACCTGAGTTCAAAAATTTTGAGAGCTACTGCTCTGAGACATTCAAGTTTATCTTAACCCATCTCTGTAAATTCTATACACTGCACAGATCATTGGGTGGCAGTGTAATAATGTCTTAAATTTGTGAAGGTTACTGGGTCCTAATTTGAACCCCCAACCATAAAAAGAGATTTTTTAGATAACTGGAGAATTTTCATATGGGCTAGTATTAGTCAATAATAAAAAATTACTGTCAGTTTTCATGGGTGTGACAATGGTACTGTGGATACTTAAGATAATGTATGTCTATTTTTGGACATGTATATTTGGAATATTCTAAGACAAAAAGGCATATTTGGAACTTGCATTGAGATTCTGATTCAAGAAAGGATAGAAGGGAAAGAGGGGGGAAAAGGCAGCACAACGAAGTCAGTGGCAACATGCCATTAACTGTTAATCTGGTTAACGGATTTTCATTGTTAGTCTCTACTTTGAATCCAGAATTACACAATTAGAACACCTTACAGACAATCTTAAACAAATTCCTATGTTTTGAGATCACTTTTATTTGATGTTCTATAGTTGTCACCATGTTGTATCCAGATAAGGACTTCAAAATATATCTTATTTGGGAAATGTGAAAGGCTTCCTTAACTGAACACTGATATCTTCCCACAATTCTGGAAAATTTTCAGCCAATCATCTTTATCTTCATTCTACTTCTCCCCTAGAAATATGATTTGTGATAGTTAGACTTCCCCGCTGTACCCTTCACGTCTCTCAAACTCTCTCATGTGCCCCATTTGTCTCTTTGAGCTATATTCTGCAGGATTACTTTCCTTTTTCCAATTCACCAATTCTCTTTCAGTTGTCTATTCTGTTTAATCTATTCATTAAGCTTTTTTTAAAATTATGTTATTTTTATTTCTAATTTTGTTTTTTTTTCAAATCTGAATGACCATTTCTTAGAGTTTTCATCTTTAACTCATAATTTCAACCCTTTTTTAATTTCTTTAAACACAAATATAGTTTACATTTTTTGTATGAAAATTTAAAATATCTTTGGTATGTGATTCTGTCTGTTGCTTCTGCTGGCTCTCAATTGTACTGTCGTGAATCTTAACAATTTTTTTCTTTTTTTACCTGTGAGCTGCTCATATTTGTGGATTTTGCCTATGCAAATTCTTTGAGATCAGACTGAAGGTCAAGCCTTCCAGGGGTGAGCTGCATGCTGTCTGACTTTACCAGCAACCTTGGACGACTGTGAAGTAACCTCCAGGGTTGAGCTATTTCACACCACACCAACAGCATTTGTTCAGAACGCAACCCTAAGCAGCAGTTGGCTTACAGTTACAAAATCTCCAGGAGTTTGTGCTTCCCAGATCACAATGGGTGTACACCCTTGCTGTCCCTTCCTGTGCTCCTGAGTTTCTCCTTCACCCTTACACTGAGGCTGTAATCATTTGCAGTCCCGGTCACATATTTGCCAACCCTATCCTCAGCTAGACTGAGGCTGTATCTCCTCTCTCCCAGAATCAGAAGAAATCCTTAGCGTAAATATTAGCTTTGAGTACATGTATCTCAGGATTCCTGCTTTCAACTGTTTTCACCACTAGAACTTATTCCATTTCATGCCATCACAGTCGTATGTTTTAAAAGATTTTATTTTATGTTAACTAGTAAATTTAGTTGTTTTGCTTGGAGGAAGGAATATGTTCAAGGTAATCTAGCCTGCCATACCCACTAGAAACAAAAGTGAATATTTCTATGTGTAAAGAAAGTAAAATAAGATAATGATCAAACAGAGTTTAGAGTTTATGGGTTTTTTCACCATAAGAAAATATTTCTGCTACAAATTTGTTCTGATAAACATGGTTCAAATTAATTTCTGTTAGATTCATAAAACAGTGTTCTATCTGAGGAGGGCCTGGGCTTTGGCAGCACTTTCTCTCTTCACTGCCAGAGTCTCTGTGCACCAGGTTCAGGCAAGGAGAGTGTCTTTATTAGCCTGGGCCAGTGTTCTCTCAGGAGATAAGGTGGTTTCACAGGGGCAGCGGCTCTGGATTTGGACCTTTGAAGAACAGGCAGACTTTCACGAGGCAGAGGTGGGAGAGGCAGTGCTGCCAGAGATGCCAGGAGAAGCACCAGGGGAAAGCTTGGCTGCTGGGTGGATTTAGGTCTTCAAGTGGGGTAACTGCTGAATGCACCCCCTTAACTAGCTGCCTCTTTTCACAACGGATGCCTCCCTGGGGCTTGGTGCAGAAGAGCTTGGGGAAGTCTGCAAACCCCTAAGATGACTTACAAAATTATATGTGTAAGCTTTTCCAAGAGGGTACATCAATTTTAGAATCAGACAAAAACCATTACACTTAAAATCTTAGGAACCACTGGTTACTATATTTGTTTCAAAATGTAATTTTACCGCTATGAAAGCACTCAAAGCTAGCCCAATTAGGTATTATTTAATAATAAAATTTAAGTGATGATGAAAAACTCCACAGACTTTATTAGTAAAAATGGACAGGTCTGTAACAGTCAAGGAAGCTTTAACGGCTTGTCTTTGGGGAGCACAGACTCCTTCCACCAAAGTGCGCTCATCAGTGACCAGATGTCTACTCCATTTCTACTCCATGCAGCCTTCCACCCACTGTGGTGATTTATCTTTTCTGGTGGTCAGACCCACCTGTGCATCCCCTGTGGTAGGACTGCAAGACCCCTGCAGGTGGGGATAGGGATGGGGCGGAACTCCAGTCCGTGAGCCTACCCTTAGCCTGTGCTAGGCCGGTGAGTGAATGCGTGCATGAACGAATGAAGGAGTGAAGGGCCATGAGCACGCTGCTCTCTAGTCTCCACGCTCTTCTTTCCTGCACATCTCATCAAATACCACCTGTCTACAGTAACATCAACATCTTAAGACACCAGAGATTTCTCTTCCATCTCCCTATTAATGCATATACTGTCCTCACCTCAAACATCCCCATGCCGTGCTCCCTAGGCCTCAAGTCTCCCAAACGGTGTCTCCCTGAGGTGTCACCAGGTTATCAATTCACTCAATGCTTTTAGCCAGCACAAAGTCCAGAGGAAAAAGAAAGCGGAGAGGAACAGGTTCTCTCCCACAACCCTGCACTCAATCTCACAGAGGAGGGGCTCCGTGCTGGCACACAGGGGTGGGACAGTGAAGTCGGCGCATAAGCCTCAGAAGCTCTGTCCTACTGCATGTTTCTTGTCTTCAGCTCATTGATAACAGAAAGAAAAGAACAAGTTGTCTCTCTTACCAGAGTGCCAAGGAAGGTGCTGATGGAGCGTGCCGCCTGGCAGAGGGCACCATATTCCTCGAGCAGGAGGGAGATGAACTGGTGCGCCTGTGGTGGGCCCTGCAGGCCAGATGGTGCCTTCACTTTTGCCGCAGCTGATAGTTGTCGCAGCAGGCGGACTTTCATCTCCAGCACGTACTCTCGGGCTTGCTGCTCCAGTCGCTGGTACAGCTGGTAGGGGTCCCTCTCACAGAGCCTGCACAGAGAAACAGTCACCACTCACCCATGGCCCACACACATGGGTCCCAGGACCAATAGTTTTTTATGTCAGCAAGCATCTTTGCTGAAGTCCTTCCATAGGCGACCACCTCTCAGTGACAGCAACCATCATCTTTCTCACAAAGACCTGTGAGAGGCAAGATCACGCTACCTCACAGATGGGTTCCTGGGGCACAGAGAGCATCACCAGTGAACTAAAAAGAAAACAGACACTGAGCACTTTCTCTGTACAGCACCAGGCTCACCGCACATGGTTTCAGCCCACACAGGTTGGGTAAGTTGTTTGAACTCAACGCAGCCGGCTGGTGGCAGACTGTACGGTCCAGATGCACACTCTCAACCACATACTACGTACAGACGAGACTGAAGGTAATTGTCTGTGATGTCTCACATATTAACAATTGAAAAGCACTGATCCCAACAGAAGTAAAACCTGGCTGCAGGACTAAGGTAAACTGCCCTCTCCTTTCTAGGAACTCAGTATACAATCCACATGGGCTTGTATTATTTCTATAATCAAAAGAAACTTTATACAGTTTATCCTATTTTTAAATTAGCCCACAAAAAGGCAATAAAAGTATATGAAGTAAAATTTGTAAGCTAAAAAGCAGGGAAAAAATTAATACATGCCTCACCACTTGACCACAGTTGCAATGAACATTTGCCCTTTCTAAACTTGATAATGTGCTTTTTTGATACAAATATTTGTATGATAATCCACTTTTTAAAACATGTTCTATAGTATTTAGCATTATTATGGTTAAATTTGAAACTTCTTTCAATTGTGCACTTCTATCTACTAAGGAGCCTCTAGGTGGAAACCTAGGACCACTGATGCAATAACCAAAATATTCATCCATAACTCATCACCACGAGGAACCAGTTTGAGTTTAGCACTCTATTAAACTAAGTTGTAAAATATATTGAGATGCAGCTCTTAGATTTTACATAATACATCCTTTCACCTTCTGGTTGCCACACTAGGCTAAAAGCAAAGAAAGTAAGGTGTTACCTATTTTATTTTTCAATACCATACCACCTAGGCTGTAAAAAACAAGAGCCTTCTTTGAGCAGGGCAAGTTAAATAAACAAACAAAAAAAGACAAGAGCCAAGTAAAATCTTGCAATGGAACATGTGAAGCCTTATATATATCACGTGGTTAAAAAATAGTGTAAATTGATGAGGTTCCATTAGTACATTTCCAATATATTAATTTTTTTAACATGACAATTATAGTTTTAATTACTAGTAGAATAAACTGTCCTCTGAAACAGAATGTATTTCATCTATTAAAAGAAAGCCACAGAAGACTCAAATTTTGACACAGGGACAATCAAACTTACAAGTAGATTGGACACCTTCTTCTTAGTTCTCTTAGCATGGTGGAATTAGATGCCTTTTATTTCTTTGTCCATTTCTGTATTTTATAAGTGTAAGGAAATAACTGTGTGGTATTTTCGCAAACAGATTTTTTAAAAGTTATGTGAAAAGGAGGCAGGAATATGTTGAAGATGCTGTGGATGTTCATTCACTCATTCATTAATTCATATGTACATTCAACAAATATTGGTGCATTAGCTGTATGGATCCTATTCTGAGGTATTGAAGATGCAGTATTAATAGTCAGAAGTTATGGCTTTTATGTGAAGGTTATGCATTTTTTCCTAATACTCACTAGGAAACCTAACTTCTTAAATAGGCACATACTGTCCAGAACCACCTCATGAAACACCAGTGGTTCACAGGTCAAACCCTGAACACACTGGCTGAATTTATCAATTAGTTAATATAACCCATGGCTAATCACTATCTCTGCCACCAGGATAGTATCTGCTGCATAGCCAACATCAGTTTATAAAACTGCCAAAGGTGCTGCATTCAAAATACCAGAGAGATGAGATCAAACAAGAATCAACCCATGAAATGTCCAACTCAAATGTATTGCTTTTAACTGGAACATTTCAAAAAACAGAAAAAGATATCATACTCAGACTATAAGGAAGAATAAAAATGACCGCCACCTCAAGTTCTGTGCTGTTACTGGGCACAAGACACCTGCTATAAGAACACACGCTTGTGAGCACAGCTGCACAAGCGGGCCTGCCTCCAGCTCCTCTCCACCTCAGGCACTACAGGTGCATATGCAAGCTGCCTGAATCCGTGGAGCCTGAGTTTTCTCATCTTGTAAGTGGGGTAACTCTGCCTTTGCCCTGGGGTTGATAAAGGCAAGAGTGCTTTTGAAAGTACTTAGCAGCATCCCTGGCACAACACGTGGGTATTACTATCAGTCTTAACACAGAGAAATGATAAAAATATTTCATTTTTTCTTTTATTACATAGGCAATAAGTATTTCATTAAAATCACAGTAATTTGAATCTTTTTACCTAGAAAGTTCACATTTGCCAGTCTGTCTGCTGCCGGCATGAACTGCACCTAGGGCTGAGCAAGTCCTATGAGGAGAGCCAGCCTGAGCAGAAGGCTTCAAGGGAAGCAGGAGAGGGTGGGGGTCTGGATGGGGACAAAACAGAAGGGGTGACCTGTACCTATCCACGAGCTCCTTCACCCCCTCCTTGTCAGGGACCAGAGACTGGTCCTGGTCGTCTGCCAGCGGGGTCCCTGCCTGGCGGTATATGCAGCGAACCATGTAACGCACTTCGGACCAGTAGTTCTGCAGCTGCTGAGGTTCCCGGTCTGACTCTGCTGAAATTTCTCTGTAAAATAACACAGGAATCAGGAGAGTAGGTTAGACAAGTTACCACAATTTGCTTCACTTGCTTACTCTGGCAGACTACCTGAGGGGGTAAAGACTGTCCTCAAAGCAGGGAGTAGAGAAAACAGCCAGCATCTCCCAGCCTCTTCTACTTTGCCCAGCTCCCAGGAGCTGGCTTCCCATCACTAGCACCATGGGGTGGGGCTCATGGCAACTCCAGCACCACTCCCAGGCTGTCTTCTGCTATCTGGTCCCTGAGACCTTTGTGTCCTTGGATGACAGGAGCTGATAGGAGCATCTTCAGCTGCTGTCCACAGTCAGGAACACTGATGCCCACTCTGCCTACCCGACCCTTCACTGTCCAGGTGCCCATTAGGTAGCTCTCGCTGCCCATGGAACCTGTGCCTCTCCACCCACTGGTCCCCATTTGGCTCCACAGGATTCCTTCCCATGGTGGGGAATGGAGCTGGTTCACATCTGGTCCTAGGCTCTCTTTCCCTCAGTCAACTAGCAGCTGCTCGTAATCGGCCTCTCCCTCTCGTTTACTGCTGCTGATCTCATATTCTAGTTATTTATGTATATCTCCTGTCCCTTTCTGAGGACTAGCTTCCTAGTGTAAGCTCCTCAAGACCAGGAATTTTTGTCTTATTCATCTGGTTCTTTCTCACAATAGCCATGCTACTATCTCATTCTCAGGAGTGGCTCAAATGTTAGTTGCTATTTGTCACAATAGCCCGGTTTCCTGGTCCAGCTTCAACATGCATCCGTATGTCACTGTGGACAGGCATGAGTGGTGTGGTACACACACCACGTACCTGCGCTCACTGCAGGCCTCGCACGAGCACGCCGTGTCCGAGGGCAGCGTCTGTGTGCCCAGAGCTAGCCTCCCGCCACTGCTGGCCTCTGGCTGGGAGCTACCAAGCGGGGAGTGAAGAAGAAAATCTTGGCCCTGCTTTAAAAAGAGAACATAATAAACCAGTTATATTCAAATGTTCATGGCATCAATTTTTTTATTAACTATTCAGAAAAATGCCTTTTAGAAAAATTTTAAAACATAGACATTGAAAAAGAAAATATCTTAACCAACATTATATAGGAAATCTTTTCTCTCTGAAATTTAAGAATTTTGTTTGGAACCAGCGACTTTCTACTTTCTGACAGTTAACATCATAATCACAAGAGGACATTCAATGAATTTCTTCTATCCTTTAAAAAAGAAGAATTTGGCCGGGCATGGTTGCTCACGCCTGTAATCCTAGCACTCTGGGAGGCCAAGGCGGGAGGATCGTTTGAGCTCAGGAGTTCGAGACCAGCCTGAGCAAGAGTGAGACCCCATCTCTACTAAAAAAAAACAGAAAGAAATTAGCTGGACAACTAAAAATATATATAGAAAAAAAAATTAGCTGGGCATGGTGACGCATGTCTGTAGTCCCAGCTACTCGGGAGGCTGAGGCAGTCAGATTGCTTGAGCGCAGGAGTTCGAGGTTGCTGTGAGCTAGGCTGATGCCACAGCACTCTAGCCGGGGCAACAGTGTGAGACTATGTCTAAAAAAAAAAAAAAAAAAGAATTGTATTCCCCTTGTCCTAATCAGCACATGAGATGACCATCCCAGTGGGCACCTCTGGGAAGTGACATTCCCATAGTGGCTCGAGAAAGCACTTAGTGGAAACCTGGTGGCCACCCTGAACCCTGCTCAAGCAGCCGAGAGCAAAGGCCTCTATCCAGGGGGATCCCATAACCTATACCACCTGCTCTGACTGAGGAACAGGAGGCATAAGAAAGAGAACACTCTGGGCAAAGATGACCGGATAAAGCAAGATCAGACCTTCTTACTGCACCCACACCCAATAGTACCAAAACGACTTTGCCAACAACTACTACAGAGAACATAAGGATAACCTTAGGCAACCCTCCAATCCTTTCCCTCCCTCAATTACCCACCCAGCCGACACTGTGGTCCCTCTAGATACAGGCTGTGAAAAGGACTCTGCTTTGTGGGAATGTGAGCTCAAGTCTCAGAACAGAGGCCACCCCCAGGGTGATGCAGGGTGCTAAAGAACCTCCCCCAGAGTTCACAGCAGAGGCCCCCAGCTCCATCATCATCACCCCAGCAGCCTGAGGAAGAGGAGCACAGTCACAGGAGGGGCTTCCCAGAGAGAATTCACCTGAGCCTAGAGAACTGCACTGCGTCCTCTCCTGTCCCCACAAGGGGAAGGGTGCTCCCCTCACCCCGACCCAGTCAGGCAGGAAGCCAGTGCGGGGCTTGGTCAGGTTTGTTCAGACACTTCACCACCCCAACATACTGTCGACTAACAGCAAGAAAACTCTTCTAAGGCCCTGACGTGAGTCCCATGGAGTTTGGGCACATGGACACCAACATCAGACTCTGAAGTGGGAAAGCCTGAGAGTCCATCCCAAGGACAGAGAAAGGCAGCAGGGGAGCTGGCACTTGGGTCATCATGAAAGAACCCCACCGACCAATGTCCTGCTGGGTGAGCAGACCCCAAAGGGCTGAGGGGAGGCTGGCTGGGTGTGACAGTCTCCACCAAACAGTCCAGTACAAAGTCCCCACTGAGGCCTCAGAAGTACCCAAAGAAGGTCTGAATGCCCTGTTATGTTCTGAATGTTTGTGTCCCCACATCCTCCAAATTCATATATTGAACTGCTCAGCCCCAAGGTGATGTAGGATGTGGGGCCCTTGGGAGGTGATGAGGTGATGAGGGTGGACCCTCATGAACAAGATTCGTACCCTTTTATCAAGTAGGCCCCAGAGAGCTGTCGTGCCCTTACATCACATAAGGATGCAGCGAGAAGGCACCATCTCTGAACCAGAACTTGGGCCCTCACCAGACATCGCATCTGCCAGCACCTTGGTCTTGGACTTTTCAGCCTCCAGACTGTGACAAATAAATTTCTGTTGTTAAATACATCTTCTTTGCCAACAGGCACAATGTTTGGCCTTGTGGGTAGAGGGCGCTACAGGGACACTGAAGAAGAAGGGGTGTCCCTCCAGGTTCCTGTGCTTTCCTGGTCTTGATCCTAACCCCAGTACAGTGCCCCATCAGTGGTGTGAGAGGGCTGGGGACACTTGCTCCGCAGCTCTCAGCAGCGTTCAGCTCGGGCCTGCAGTGCCTCAGGGAGCCTCTCTGCTACCCAATGGCTCCTAAGTCTGTGCCTTCCTTTAGTCCTCTCCCTCAGCTCCACAGCTAGTGCTGCTCCCTAGAGCTGCCGTGATTATATGCTTTAGAGTTCACTTCACAGGTCTGGGTACCTGATCTGTTACTTGTTAATTATTCCTTATGTTAAAACGTGCCTGATCTAATTACTGATGTGGTGCCCATCTCCTGACTGACTTTCAGTCAGTTGACCCGTCAACCTAAACACCTCAGTTAATCTCTTCTGTCACAAACTCTTATATGATATCCTGGAGTTCTACTTGTTTTCTTGTTTTTTATCTGTCTTCAACTTTGGAATGTCAGTTCCACAAGAGCAGGAACCTTTCTACTTGCTCACTATAGTACACCAGTACCTATGATGACAGCTGGCACACAGTACACTCAGAACCACCACCAAGAACTTGAAAGTAACATTTCCTGGTGAGAAGAGATGAAACTGGCTGAGCGTGATGGCTCACACCTGTAATCCTAGCAAAAGTGCTGAGGTGGGAGGATCCTTTGAGGTCAAGAGTTTGAGACCAGCCTGGGCAACAGGGAGAGTCCGTCTATACAAAAAATAATTTTTAAAAAAATTAGCCGGGTGTGGTGGTGCATGCCTGTAGTCCCAGCTACTTGGGAGGCTGAGGCAGGAGGATCACTTGAGCCCAGCAGTTAGAAGCCACAGTGAGCTATGATGACGCCACTGCACTGCAGCTTGGGTGACAGAGCAAGCAAGACCCTGTCTCAGGAAAAAAAAAAAAAGACAGAGAGAGATGAAAGTCTTTTAAAATAGCATATATGATGACTATATATTAAATCCTTAAATGTGTCCCATTATAGTACTCATCTTATACAGATTTAACCTCAGTCATGATGTTTTGTCCAAGTTCAACACAACTTGCAGAATATAACAAAATTCAGCACCCAAAAATATAAAATTCAACATGTATGGTATCCAATAATAAAACCAAAGCAAGAAAATATGACCCATAACAAGCAGGAAAAGCCGATTAATGAAAACACACCCCAAAATGACAGAGATGACACAACTAATAATCAAGAATCTGAAACTGGCAATCATAAATAAAATCTATATGTTCAAGAAAGTAGAAGAAAACACACAGAGTGAGGAAAGTAATTGAAGATGTTTAAAAAATAAGCAAATAAATGGTCCAGAGATGAAAAATAAAACATCATAGAGGAAAAATACACTAGATAGTCTTAAGAGCAGATTAGACCAGAATATCAATAAACCTGAAGACAAGCAACAAAAATAAACCAAAATGAAGCATCCAGAGAAGAAAAAAATGAACAAAGTATTTGTAAGACAAAATCAAAATGTCTAATACATGGGTCATGGCATCCTAGAAAAAGAGGGGCTATAGGAAAAAATAGTTGAAATCTTTCCAAATTTGATGAGACTAATAAACTCATGTATCTGAGAAGTTCCATTAACACCAAGCATAATAAACACAAACCTGACCAAAGCACATCAGTCGAATTGCTGAAAACCAGCAATAAAGTATAAATATTACAAGCAAAGGAGAAAAAAAAATTAGGTTCTTAAGTATGAAATGTCACATTTCCTTAAATATTAAGTTTGACAGTTGATTTCTCCAACGTTTCATATTGACATTTCTTGTTTTATTTTTCTTGTGAAGGTACATCCTCATTCTTTCAAACACACAGTTTGGCTTGTGATTATTTGTCAAAAAAATTTTTAAAGCAACTTTTGTGAAACCACAGATAAGTCAAAAATTCGTGTTATTTTCTAATATGAATTCCACCGTGGAACCAATACAGCACAGACAGCTTGAAATATCAACGAAGTGTATGGGAAGGATGTGGCTAATGAACACATAGTACGTCAATGATTTGAGAAGTTCCATTCTGGTGATTTTAATCTTAAAAATGAACCACGTGGGAGACCAGAGACCAACATAGATAATGATAAGCTCTAGTGGAAGCAAATCCATGTCAACGTATGCGTGAATCAGGAGTAAGGTTTGATGCTACTATTCCAACAATATTAAACCATTTGAAACAAATCGGCAAGGTAAGGAAGCTGGACGGATGGGTTCCTTCCACATGAAGTGTGTCAGAAGAGAAATCATCTTGAAGTTTTGCCTTTCTTTGCTGTCATGACATACAGACGAACCATTTCTACACTGTATTGTTATATGTGATGAAAAATGGATTCTTTTTGACAATTTTAAGCATTCAGCATGATGGATGGATAAAGAAAAATGAGTCCCAAAATACAGTTCAAAAGCAAATATTCATCCAAAAAAGCTAATGGTGTCTATTTTGTGGTCCAGCGCTGGTATTATCCGCTACAGCTTCATGAAACCTGGTCAATTGATTACAGTGGATGTCTACTGCAATCAACTGGACAAAATGAGGAGGATGCTTTCAATTAAGCAGCTGAGATTGGTCAATACAGACAGGCCAACCCTCTTATAAGACACTTTATATAATACATAGGAGCAAAGATGAGGACGACAACATGTTTCTCATTAGAAAAGACCTGACCAAAAACCCAGAATTCCAAACAAATATCTTTTTAAAACAAAGGCAAAATAAAAGCTTTCAAACAAACAGAAGCTACCCTACACTATAAGAAAAGTTAAAGGCAGTTCTTAAGGCAGAAGGAAAATGACACCAGATGAAAATGTGGATCTACATAAAGAAATGAAGAGCACTACACATAATAAAAATGTGGGTCAAAGATTTTCTATTCATTGATAAAGTCTTTTTAAAAAAAAATAACTATTTAAAGCAAAAATAAAAATGTATGTTGAGGTTTATAATGCATATGAGAAAAATATACAACTTTACCAGCACCATAAATAGTGGAGATCAAAGTATACTATGATACTACACATGAAGTGGCATAATATTCATTGAAAGTACAGGTTGAAAAGTTGAAGATATATACTGTAAACCCTAGAAAAACAACTAAAAAAATTATAAAACATTGACATATAGGTAATAAGGCCAATAGGAGGTAAAACAGAATCATAAAATATATTCAATTACTCTAAAAGATCAGAAGGTAAAGAAGTAAAGAGTAACAACAGGAAAAAAGATGGTAGAGATAAAGCCAAACACATCAAAAATTACATTAAATAGAAATAGTGTAAATACTACAATTATTAGCAGTCATGGTTAGACTGGATTTTAAAAAGCAAGAGCTACTATGCTACAAGAGATGATAAAGACAAAGATAGGTTAAAAATAAAAATTGGGAAGAGATATTCCATGCAAACATTAATCAAAAAAGACTGAGTAGCTCTCTTAGTTTTGGACGAAATTTGCTTCCGAACAAGGATTAGTAGCAATGAAGAGGGAGATGATGAAGACAGTGATGATATTCATTCAACAAGTAACAACGCTAAATGGGTAAGTACTTTAACAGAGCTCAAAATACATAAAGCAGAAATGGAAAGAACTATACCAAATATACCAATATGTATACCAAATATACCAATTCACAATTACATTTAGAAATTTCAATACTCCTCTCAGTAAAGTGAATTAGACAAAAACACTGAAAGAATGTAGAAGATGTGAATGCAACCACCTGACATTTATACAGTATACTCCTCCCAACAAGAGCAGAATGTAAATTCTTTTCAAATACATGTGGAATATTATCCAAGATTGGCTGTAAAATAAATGTTTTTAATAAAATTCTTAAAATTAAACCATATAAAGTATGTTCTCTGATTATAACAAGATTAAGCTACTAACCAATAACAAAAAGTTATCTGGAAAATACCCCCAAAATTTGGAAATTTAAAAGCACAACTTTTAAACAATCCATGGGTCTAACACTGAATCATAATAAGGGCAATTATAAAATATTTTGAACAGAATGAAAAACACAACCTATCAAATCTGTGGGATATAGTTAAAGGACTGCTTAGGCAGAAATTTGTAGAATTAAACACTTATATCAGAAAAGAAGAAAGGTCTCAAATTAATAATATAAACTTCCACCGTAAGAAACCAAAAGTGGCTAGGCACAGTGGCTCACAGTTCTAATCTTAGCATTTTGGGAGGCCAAGGTGGCAGGACTACTTGAGTTCTGGAGAGTTCGAGACCAGCCTGAGCAAGAGTAAGACTCTGTCTCTACTAAAAACAGAAAAAATTTGGTGGGTGTGGGGGTTCACAACTACAGTCCCAGCTACTGGGGAGGCTGAGGCAGGAGGATCGCTTGAGTCCAGGAGTTTGAGGTTGCAATGAGCCACAATGATGTCACTGCACTCTAGCCCGGGGGACAAAGCAAGACCCTGTCTCAAAAACAAAACAAAACAGGTTGGCCCAAGTGCAGTGGTGTTTACAACTAATTGATCAGAGCCAGTCACAATTTCTTTGTTCCTTCTCCATACACACTTCCACTTGACAAGCTTTTTTTTTTTTTGGAGACAGGGTCTTGCTCTGTCGCCCAAGCTAGAGTGCAGTGGTGTCATCATAGCTCACTGCGACCTCAAGCCCCTGGGCTCAAGTGATCCTCCTACCTCAATCTCCCAAGTAGCTGGGACTACAGGCGCATACCACCACACCCAGCTAATTGTGACTAGCTTAAAAAAAAAAAAGAAAGAAAGAAAGAAAAAAAAGACACCAAAAGAATAACAAATTAAATGTATAGTAAGTAGAGGGATAGAAACAATAAAAGAACAAAATTAACTAAAGAGAAAATGGAAAATCAATTAAAACAAAACATGGTTCTATGAAAAGATCAATAAAATCATCTAGCTAGTCTTATTGGGGAAAGAAGACCCAAAACTCAAACAGTCAGTATGAGGAATAAAAGGGGAAGAAGGGATCTTAGTTACACTGGTAGTAAAGAAAAAAGGAGTGGGAGGGGAGCAATCACTACAGATCCTATGGAAATTTAAAAGATGATAGATTTTCTGAACAACTTTGTGCCAACACATTTGAAATAAAATAAGCACATTTCTTTTAGACACAAAACCTAGCATAGTTTACTAAACAGATAACCCTCTATCAAATAAATTGAATTCATAGTTCCAGACCTACCCAAATAAGGCAACTTCAGACCAAGACAGCTTCACTGGTAAATTCTATCAAACACTTAAGGTAGAAATAATACCAATTCTAGACAAACTTTTCCATAAAATTAAAGAAAAGGGAATACTTCCTAGCTCATTCTATGAGCTAATTATTAGCCTTACACCAAAACCACACAAAGATATGAGACAGAAAATTTACATTTACATAATATTCTTCATCAATGCATGCACAATAATCTTTAATAAAACATTAGCAAATATCTAGTCCAGCAACTTATAAAAAGGACAATACATCATGACCAAGTGTGGGTTATCCCAGGAATGAAAGGTTTTCCAACATCTTGAAAAATCACCACAATTTATCTTGTTATCTTATTAACAAACTAAAAAAGTAAAACTCTATGATCATCTCAACAGACACAGAAAGAGAATGTGATGAAATTCAATATCCATTCAGGATAATTCTCAGCAAACTAAAAACAGAAATAAATTTCCTCAATCTGATCCATAAAATCCTACAGCTATCATAATACTTAATGGTGAAAGACTAATAGCTTTCCCCTAAGATCAGGAACAAAGGGAAGGATGCCTACCCATACCATTCCTATTCAACTTCATACTGGAAGTCCTAGCCATGGGATAAGGCAAGAAAAAATAAAGAAGTACAGATTAGAAAGGAGGAAACACATTATTTGTAGATGCCATGATCATCTGTGTAGAAAATCCTAAGGAATCTACCAAAAGACCACTAGACTTAATAAATGAGTTTTCACAGATACAAGGCCAATTTACAAAAAGCAAATAGATTTCTATATACTAGCAATAAAAAATTAAATATTAAAACTTTTTAGAGGTACATTTAAATAGTAATAAAAATGTGAAACATTTTGGAAAATTTTTAATATACTATGTGCGAAGACTATGAAACAATGCTGAGAATAACTTAAATGACCTAAGTAAATGAGGGTTGTAACACATTCAGGGACTGAAGACTCAATATCAGTTTTGGTTTTGTTTTTTTGAGACAGGGTTTTCCTGTGTTGCCAGGCTGGTCTGAAACTCCTGGTCGCAAGCAATCATCCCACCTCATTCTCCCAAGTAGCTGGAATTACAGGTGTGAGTCACCACACCTAGTTCAATATTGTTAAGATGTCAGTTCTCTCCAAATTGAGCTATAGATCAATGCCAATTAAAATAACAGCAGGCTTTTCCGTAGAAACTGACAAGCTTTTCTAAACTTCATGTGAAAGTACAAAGGATCTAGAATATCCAAAACACTTATGAAAAAGAAAAAAGGTAGAGAACATCTACTATGGAAGTTCATGACTTAGTATAAAAAGCTTCAGGATGGCCAGGCACGGTGACTCACACCTGTAATCCTAGCATCCTGGGAGGCCAAAGCAGGAGGATCACTAGAGCTCAGGAGTTCGAGACCAGCGTGAGCAAGAGCGAGACCCCGTCTCTATAAAAAATCAGAAAACTCAGCCAGGTGCGGTAGCACATGCCTATAGTCCCAGTTACTTGGGAGGCTGAGGCAAGAGGATGGCTTGTGCCCAGGAGTCGGAGATTGCAGTGCACTATGATGATGCCATTGCACTCTACCTGGGGTAACAGAAGGAGACTGTCTCAAAAGGCGGAAAAAAAAAAAAAAGCTTCAGGAATCAAGATAGGAAGGTGCTGGCAAAACGGTAAGCATATATGTAAAGAGGAACACGGGCCCAGAAACAGACCCATATATATAGGATAAAGTGATTTTTGACAAAGATGGAAAGGTAATTCAAAGAGATAAAACTATCTTTTCAATAAATAGTTCTGCGACACATGGATGATGTGCAAACAAGAATGACGTCTACCCTTACTTTACAATAGATAAAAAACTTCACTAAAGATGGATCACAGACCTAAATGTGTGAGCTAAAACCGTAACACATGTAGAAAACCCAGGACAAAAAATCTTTGTAACTTAGAGTTGCAAACATTTCTTACACAGAACATAAAAGCACAAATCATTTAAAAATTGATAAATTGGGCTTGATCAAAATTTAAAACTTCTGCTCTTCAAAAAACAGTGTTATGTAATGAAAAGGCAAGCCATACTCTGGGAAAAAATATTTGTGAAGCATATGTGATAAAGGGCTTGTATTCAGAATACGTAAAAATCTCTTAAAATTCAATAATAATAAAAACAACTCAATAAAAATAGACAAAAGATTCGAAGAGCCACTTTACCAAAGAGATACAAATAAAAAATAAGCACATGAAAAGATGCTCAGCAACAGTCGCTAAGAAAATACAGATTAAAACCATGTGATGACTGGTCGCGGTGGCTCACGCCTGTAATTCTAACACTCTGGGAGGCCAAGGCGGGAGGATTGCTTGAGCTCAGGAGATCGAGACCAGACTGAGCAAGAGCGAGACCCCGTCTCTAGTGAAAAAAATGGAAAAATTAGCCAGGCAACTAAAAACAGAAAAAATTAGCCGGCCATAGGGGCACATGCCTGGAGTCCCAGCTACTGGAGAGGCTGAGGTGGGAGGACCGCTTGAGCCCAGGAGTTGGAGGTTGCTATAAGCTAGGCTGATGCCTCAGCATTCAAGCCTGGGTGACAGAGTAAGACTCTGTCTCGAAAAAATTAATTAATTAATTAAATTAAATAAAGCCTATGAACCACTACTAGAATGGCTACAATTAAGGATTGGCAACATCCAGCACTCGGCAAAGGATGAAGATCAACTGGAAGTCTCATTCATGGCTGCAAAATAGTTATAAAGGAAATGTATATATTTTTAACATAACCCAAGACCCAAGAGGGCAAACATTCAAGATAAGGAAATATCAATTTGCAGATGGGTAGATTTAAAAAAAAAAAAGGTAAGGACAAATACTAGCAAACTCTTAAATGGTTGGTTTAAGTTGGGACTACATGCTTTGATTAGATATGGGCACAGTATTGGAGAACTTGGTTCCTTAATGTAAAATGCTAGTTACATTTTAATGATATATGAGAACACAGACACAACTGCTAATGTCCATAATCAATACAGCACTTAAAACAGTCAACCTTGAAAACAAAAAAAAAGACATAAAATTAATGTGCCAAGTAGCCTTCCCTGTGGCAGGAAGCTTGAATGTTAGAGCCCTTCAAAGAAAAAATAATTCTCCAAAGTGCCATCCCCTCACCATATCCCCCACCAGACTGAAACTATTTGTGATACTTACACAAATGCTAAAAATGCAACATAACTTACGCTTTTCAGCCTTTGCACAACTACAAAAACCCAAGTTCATTTATAAGTGAAATACAAAAAAAAAATCGATAAAATTGATAAAAATCAAATTAACATTATTTTAAAGAGACAGATGAATGATTAGTTGAAACCAAATTACTAAATTCAACATAGGCCATGTTCTGATTACTAAGCAGCAAGATTTCTTTAAGCCAGGCCTATACCCCTGTAGGTCTCCACAGAATGTTTCAACCACCTGACCCCCTCCCCATCTGAATTTCTCCTTCAGTGGGTCTTTCCCTTGGCCTTACTGTAGAAAGTTAGTATTAAGACAATTGGGCCGGGTGGGGTGGCTCACACCTGTAATCCTAGCACTCTGGGAGGCAAAGGCGGGAGGATCGCTCGAGGTCAGGAGTTTGAGACCAGCCTGCGCAAGAGCAAGACCCCGTCTCTACTAAAAAAAAAAATAGAAAGAAATGAGCCAGACAACTAAAATATACATACATAAAAAAAAAAAATTAGCTGGGCATGGTGGCGCATGCCTGTAGTCCCAGCTACTCGGGAGGCTGAGGCAGGAGGATTGCTTAAGCCCAGGAGTTTGAGGTTGCTGTGAGCTAGGCTGACACCACGGCACTTTTTGCCCGGGCAACAGAGTGAGGCTCTGTCTCAAAAAAAAAAAAAGACAATCGATGCTCTTTCCTCAATAAAAGAAAATTTTTTTAATTGTCAGAGAATTCACACACCCATGAAATACATCCACAGTCCCCAGGCATGAACTCTACTGTGCAGGATGAGCATTTTAAATGCTTTCAAGTCCACAAAACATCATTGGATATCAATCAAAGGTAGGTTTGTTCCTTATTCAACCACCGTTTCTAGGTGCCTGCTGTGGGCCAAGCCTGTGAAGATGCCCGGGGTTGGGTGAGACAAGACCCGGGCAAACTGGCTGTGGAAGTAACACACGGACAGGTGGGCCAGGCTAGGAGAAATGTGGGCTGCATGGTACCTGACAGCACAGGTGAGCAGCCTGCTCTGAGGCCCTAGAGGTCTGTCTTTACATTGAGCCCACAAAGCCAACCCGACCCTGATCAACCCCCACCCCATCTTGCTCTCGGTCCAACACCCAGAAGCTGCTGAGAGAGGAAAAAGAACAAAGTAAAAAGTCACCACTAAAAGGGGAAATGTGGGCCACTACACTGTGATGGGCTCCTCCTCCAGCGGGGCCCACAGTCAACCTGGCCTGCAACCCAGATGCCATGGCAGCTTGCTGTGCTCACCTCTCACGGAGACCATTTGAGATCTTCCCCACCTCCTGTTCCTTCCCAGTCGCACTGAATCCACTCTCCCTCTCAAAAACAATTTTATAAAATAAAAGTTTATAAAGAAGAGTTTTGACAGCAAAGAGACCCCAAGGATCAGCTAGCTATTAAAGCACTACTACAGAAACTGGCACTGGAGTTGGGGCGCTGCCTTCAAGGAGTCGTTGACTTAGTGGCTGGTGGCAAGCGGCAAGCAGGTGGACACCCACACCATACAAAAGCGAAGTACTCCAGGAATAGCCTGGAAGCAGTCCCACATTAGAAAACGGAACAGCAGTGAATGCTGGTTGTTACTGGCTGTGTGTAGCAAGGTAAAGAGAATAGCTCAGAAAAAAATTAGCTGTTTACAAGCAGAAATCAAAGGGAAGAGAAGACCCCAGGTGCTTAAAATGGTTACAAAAGCCAATTCCTTCTAGAACCCAAATGGATTTGAAAGCCTTTTTTTTTTTTTTTTAATTATTTTTCTTTCTTTACTCAACACTATACTAACAAGGCAAAAAAAAAAAAGCCTTTTTGGAATAAGGACCCACTGGGACTTATGCTAGGTCGAAGATCAGATTACGAGTATGGTCTTCCCAACCAAGCCTTAGGGCCTCAAGGCTGCCTCTGTCCAGATGAGGCGTGGAATCAAGGGAAGGGGAACCAGGCTTGAGAATTTTATCAGGGAAAGAATATCAGGTGAGTTATCTGCACATGGAATTGTCTAGAACTAAACACAAGAAAAGCCCACTAGCTTTTCGGGAAACTGCATCACCAAAGAAATTCTAAGCCCAGTCTAAAAAAGCTGAAAACACCCTTTGGGTCCCCACAGCTTGGTGACCAAGTGTGTCCAAGCAAGGGGGGCAGATACCCTATCACCTACTGCAGGTGTGGTCAGAGAAGACCAGGAGGAATGTTCCAGAGGGCATAGGCCAGAAGATGGTGCAGAAAGGCGTGCCCCCTGAAGGCAAATGCAGATCAATTTCTCTCTCTGCCAGTTGGCCCCAAACCCACAGGGGAGAAGCCAGCAAGTCAGTGAGCCCACGCTGTCAAGCTGTCCGTGCTGGCAGCCACTCACCACTGGCTGGTCGAGGCCACCATGCCTCTCCTCCTTCTCCACAGTCCTGCGGCAGTCTGGGCACACCCACAGCGGCAGGTGCAGCACGCTGTTGCCCTTGGGAGCCGTGGAAAGGGCCAGTTTGCTCGCAGTCTTAATTCCACTCTCTAAGAATGAAGAATCTTTCCGTTCACTTCTGCATAGAAGACAGTAATCCCCAGCGGGGTAGGGTGGTGTCCTATGATTCATGCCAAAACTAAAAGGAGTCTGGAATAGAAAAAAAAAATTCTGTTTTCAAAACCAGATCCACAAAGCCAGGATTCTTAAAATATATATATAGTTCTAAATTTAAAATGCATTCTATGTTTATATAGAGAAACATAATATAGGAAACCTGTTGAATAAAACTGAACCTTTTGTTCTAGAAACTTATAATATCTCAAATAAAATAGTAATACCATCAAGAAAATCTTAGTAGGAGTTAGAAAACTGTCCAAATAACCCCTTCACCTTGACTTCTGTATTACCTCCCCTCAGGTGTTGGAAATGGTCAATTTTCAGACTGTGAGAAAGCACCATCAACAAAGTTTTAAGTCACTATTCTAGAGGCATCTGCACGCAGAGCTCAAGCCAGAGGCAGCAATTCTGGCTTAAGAGTGTCTGCTGATCCAATCCATCTATGAGGTGGGCTGTCCAAATTCTAGGTTCAAGATAAACAGGAGCCTCCTGGCAGCCTATACCCAAGATCCCGCTCCCCTCCGAGCTCAGCAATGATAATGATGAATTCATCTCCAGCTACCTGATTTCAACATAACTGTGGGGTGAAGGTGAGGACAGGGGCCTTGGAGGTAGGTTGAAGAGGCAAGATTACACCTTAGAACCTCTCTGAAAAACTACCACCTACCCTATCAGGAAAGTAAAATGAGCCTTAAAAACACAAAAACACAGAAAATGAAACCAAGGATCACAGGTCTGAAAACAGTCCTAAAGTACCAACGCCAGGAAGCAGAGGGGCCAAGATCTTAATCCAAATCAGCATGATCCGAAGACAGGAACATCACACAGGGCTACCTCTGCACCTTATAAGCACCCACCCTGTGAATCCCGAGAAGAAACTCAAGGGCAGCACACCTGGGCAACAAGTCAGCAGAGAAGCCAGAGGCAGCCACTGTTCTGCCTGTACTCAGAGCCAGAGCACACCGTGGGGTCAAGGTGACAGACCCCTCAGTCTCTAATGTGATGGGAGTGCACCTGCCCAGTGTACACCAGGGGCGAGGAGGCTCTCCAACTGTCCCCAAGCTCCTTCAGGGCCCAGCCAGGCCTGCACAGCCAGATTCGAAGCTTCTCCCTCAGCCTGGAGGCTCCCTCCCTGGACTATGAGTGCACACTACAGCCTGGCCCCACGGCCCACTGAGAGCTCTCACAGAGATCCCAGGCTCTCTTTCTAAAGTTCCCACTGGCCCACAGGTAGCAGGTACTTCAACAGGAGGCTGAATGAATAAATCAACAAACCAGTGACTGAAAGAATGAATAAGCACCACTGAGACTCAAAAGATACCCAGTGGTATTCTTATAAAAAAATCAGTGAAGAAAACTGCTTACTCCTGTCACAAGGGTTCCCAAATCCAGCTCAGCAGCCATTTGAATGTCTGGGGTATTAGGGGAAAGAACCGGAGACTAGCTCCCAGTGGTATCCTAGAAAGCTCCAGACTGCTTCTCAAACCACCAAATACCAAGAGGATCAATGTCTTTTCCCTTATCAACAGATCCCAGAAGTCTAAATTACGACAATTTCAAAAAAAAGAAAAAATTCACACTGTAAAGCCATCTTGTTTCCCTAGGTCCTAGAAAACCCCCATCACCGACAGAACAGTCACAACTATCAGACTTTTCCACCACTCCACAGTTACAAAGGTCCTCAAGCCTAAAATCATAACAGAGCTGACTCCAGAGCACCACACACTCACGGATCACCCAGGATTCACTGGGAGTGTACCACGTGCCCAGGGACTGGTCCAGGCACTTGGGTACAGGGGTGAGTAAAACAAACATCTCTGCCCTTGTCAAAGACAAAGACAATAAATAAGACAGCTAAGTAGAAAAAATAACACCAGAGGGTGGTAACTGATAAGAAGAAAAATGTAAAGCGGTAAAGAGCCATCTGGTGCTGGGAAAGGTGACCTTTCATTTGGGGTGGACAGAGAGGGCCTCCTTGAGAAGTGACAGGAGGAGACACATGAAGCACCTGGAGAGAGCCTGGCTAAGAGCAAGCACAAAGGCCCTGAGGCAGCAGGCGGTGGTGTAGTGGTGGGGGACACAGAGGAGTGGGAGAAGAGACTGCAGGGCAAGGAGCAGCAATGGGACTCTGAGGCCATGTGTAGAGAAGGGACCGCAAGGAAGCAATGAAGGACACAAGACTATCTGGCTGCAGGAGCCGGAAGGCAGTGGCTAGGACCAAGGCTTCAGGAGGCAGAGGTGACAAGATGCTAGCAGGCCAGGGGTGAGAGGTGAGAGAAGGAGGGGAGTCAAGGGCAACTCCAAGTTTCTGGGCTGAGCATGAATTGTTAGGTATTCATGAAAATATATTAATTGTATGTTTTCATTCCTCCAAATATTTAAGCTTAGTTGTGGGCCATGGGTAGGAGGAGTTTGGTCCTTTCAAGGCTTGCCTGTAAGCTTCGTAAGGCAGAATCAGAGCACTTCTCATCTTCACCACTACTTAGGCAATGCTCTCTGAGCATGCTACCCAGCATCCTATTGTGCTGTAAGATTTTCCCACTGTGGCTAGTGGGAACACAAACGGTTCCAGGCCCTGTATGAGCTCCAAGGATTGTTCTAATACTTCCAGGGCACAGAGAATTTCCTCCCATGCATGTGCTCATCAGTACTCAGCTAAAGACTTAAGGAGAACCCTATTTATAACTCCAGAACTTGCTCTCTCTGTAGCTCTCTCCTCTCCGGTACTTTGCTCTGCAAATTTACTTTGGCTTCCCCAAATTCACAACTCAGTGCCCCAACTCAAGGAAATCATCAGGCTCTGGGCTACTCCCCAAGCCATGGCCTACAATCTCTCTCCAGACAGCAAGTTCCAACAATCCTAGCGCTCACCTAGTTTGTTTTCCTTCTCTTAGGGATCACTGTCTTCCTTGCCTGTAGTCCAATGTTAGAAAACTGTTACATGGCATATTTTGTCCTTTGTTTGTTTAAGGCAGGAGGATAACTCCAGTTCCAGTTACTACATCTTGCTTGGAAATAGAAGCCCACTTACATTTATTTTTAAAAATTAATGTACCAGAATGAACGTTATACTAGTGTCCCCAAAATCCTATACACATATAGATAGATTATATGTATAAAGATATAAAATGTTTATATATTAATGTAAGGGACTAAAGTAACCCAGAAATTTTTCCATAGGAAAATATGTATTAATACATACTCCTAAGATGGCAATATTGCTGAAAACACTTCCAGAACACCACTAACAACTAAGTACTATACCTATAATGTATTTTACCCTTTCTCAGTAAACTGATTTTCTACTCTCAAGTAAAAATTGTCATCTGGGCTAGGCAAGTGGCTCACACCTGTAATCCTAGCATTTCAGGAGGTGGAGGTGGGAGGATTGCTTGAGGCCAGGAATTTAGACTAGCCTGGACAACACAGTGAGATCTCATCTCTCCCCCTGCAAAAAGTTGCCAGCTGTGGCCAGTGTGTGTATGCATGTCCAAGTGGGGGGAGGGGGACATTTGTATAATAAAAGAGGCTAAATCATAACAGTATTTGTTTTCTTGCGAGGCTTATATTCCAGTTCTGAAAGTAGTTTCCAGAAAGAAATTCCAAATTAAACATGAAAAACTCAGACTTACAAAAAAGACTTTACAGGTAAACTTCTTACAAACATGAAGGAAAAAAAGGTCATTTCAGGACATAAAAACAATAAAAGAGCTTCTCAGGTGACAGTGGCACATCCCAGATTATACCACCCTAGGAAGGCTAACACACGATGCACACAAAACAACTGTGCCTGTACTGATGCCATTCTCATCTCCTGCCACCCAGGCTTCAGGTCTGTCTGTCCCCACATATCCTGTCTCCTGTCAAAGCCATCTCACATTGCCATGTGACCAGAACATCCTCTGCCTTACACTCTTCAATTGTTCCCATTGCCTAAAAGGATCAACTTCTCAGCAAAGGTGAAAGCATGACAATGCAACTCCTGTGTCCCTGCATAATTACTCAGTTGAAACTTCTTATTCCACACTCCTGCTCCATCCAACTTTGTGCCTTTATTGCTTCCTGCCACTCTAAAACACCAATCTCCCCTTCCTTTACCAGACAACTTCTAGGCATCCCTTTCAAACCCTACTGTGGTATCACTTTTTTCTGTAAATTTTGCTCCCCACCCCTCAACCGATACATGTGACCACATAGCTAATTACTATTAAAATAAGTCCTGTACAACTTCTGTGCTTTATACAGTCTATTGGACATTCATTACACCACAAAAGTACCTTCCACATGTCCATCTTCTCATCAGACACTCAACACTTTTAAAACCCCATAATGCACCCAGCATCCAGCAGGCACCCAGAAAATGCTCACTGAGGGAACTAAAATGATAACTCCAATCAATAACCCACATTACCTTGCCTACCTCAACTACAATTTTCTGGATTTTTATACACTATCTTTTACTGGCTGCCTGCACTGAAGTCCAGGGATCGCTGTATGAGTGGTCACTAAAATACCTGCAACCTTCTCTGTTCCTTTCCTGAATTCAGCTTCCCAAAGCACATGCAGGTTCTTTGAGCAAGAGGCACTGCTTGCCTTAACATTAATACTTAAGACACTTTCCATGCAGTTACAAAAAAATTGTAACTCTATACAAATGCAGTTGCCCTGTTTTAAGTCTATTAAACAATATAATTACTATTTATTTTGATGCAACTTATCCAGAAGAAAAAAAATGTCTAAGCAATCTTCAGAACAAGTCCAGATGCCAGCAAAGTTTAGCATTACTGTTCTGTCATCTGACAGCACAGCAAATATTTGTAGAATACTTCAGGTCTCTACATTCAAGTACCATACAGCAAAAGGGCAAAACAGCTTGGATTTATTAACAGTAGCAGACTTAAAGCTCTGAAAATATGTATTTCTAACATATTATTCTTTAACAATCTTTAAAATACAAGAAATCTATTAAGGTCAATAGATGGCTGGGCGTGGTGGCTCATACCTATTACCCCAGGGCTTTGGGAGGCTGAGGCAGGAGGATCGCTTGAGGCCAGGAGTTCTAGACTAGCCTGAGCAACACAGTGAGACCCTATCTCTACAAAATTAAAAATGAAAAATCAGCCAGCCATGGTGGCATACACCTGTATTTCCAGCTACGTGGGAGGCTAAGGTGGGAGAACTGCCTGAGCCCGGCAGTTGGGTGCTGCAGCAAGCCACAAAGACACCACTGCACTCCAGCAGAGGCAACACAGTGAGATCCTGTCTCTAAATAAAAAAATTTTTAATTAGCCAGGTGTGGTGGTGTGTGCCTGTAATCCTGGCTACCCAGGAGCCAGAGGTTCCAGCTTGGGTGACAGTGAGACTCTGTCTCTAAGAAATAAATCAATAATTTTCAAAAGTTGACATCAAAGGCTACTTACTAACTTCTCAGACTGCAGTCTGCATTCCCTTCAAAATCTGAGGACACTTGAAAATCACAGTAACCAGCCATTTTGTATACAATGTTAATAGTCTTCATAGCAATATCTAGAAATCACAATAGGGTAAAATAAAACCACTTATATTAAACAGAGGCTGGAAAAGGCTTTTATTCAGACAATTTAAATGGGAACAATTTGAAAATTAAGTGACCTGAAGACATTCCAAAGTAGTCATGTGCATACCTGGGCCTCCATGCCCCATCTCTCTCCCAAGGACTTTATGGGGTAGACACACTCACAAAACTGTTCAGAGAAGGGTGACTGAATAGACACTAAAACTCCTATGGAGCGGAAGGGCTGCTAACAAAAGAGTAAAATGAAATGTCACACTGCTACAGTCTCTCCTGGGAAGAGGAAGGAGGATCGAATTAGGAAAAATTCATTTTATTCTGTGTTCTCTGTTTAACTTAAAATTTCTCAATGAGCATGCATTACTTTTATCATCAGAAAAGCAAACTTTCCTAAAAAGAGGACCTCTGGAAGCTGAAGGGTAGGCCAGCTGGTAATGTGCAGGTGTTCTTGAATTCAACGCTCTCTCAGCAGAGAAGGGCGTGTCTTAGGGTCTCAGGGTCCCCAGCGCCTACCCCTGTGCCAAGCACACAGCAAGGAGACTGAGGGCTCCCTGCTAGATGCTGACTCACAACTCATTATTTCATCCACATCTGACAGACCCCATTGAGGCAGACGGCACCCTGCAGCTATGGCCTGCCTCTCCCCTGCCTCCACTTGCAGACCACAGCACTAATGAGACACTCTCCAGGGCTGACAGGAACTCTTGAAGGGTCCGGTAACAAACTTTTTAAACTTTACCAAGAGAAGATAACTGGTAAAAGACCATCAGCTAAAGAATGGTAAACCAACTTAACCATAGGCAAGACAATTCACTGCACAGTTAGAAGCTTTACCTTTGTTTGATTCTAATAAAGTTAGGCCTAAGGCACAAAAATTCTTGCATGTGTAGTGAAAAGGTAGGTATTTTACTATCAGAATTTCTGGAAATATATTTCATTTTCAGTATTTTTATAACGATAATCTCATATTTTGATTAAAAAACAAAGATTATGTTTTCTACAAATATATGCTTAAACATTTTTTCTGACATTAAGTATGAGATATACATGGTTATATACAGAATTGTAACTGTAAGATATAATGCTTACTACTATATATAAACATTAGAAAATTTAACAAAAATCTATACCAAAGAGCTTGTGAAATCTCTACTTTTAACCTTGACAATCACACTTCAATATTACTAACAAGCCTAAATCAAAAAAAGCAAAGTCAAATTGGGCACAGTAGTGTACACCTGTAGTCCCAGCTACTCCAGAGGCTGAGGTGGGAAGATCACTTGATCCCAGGAGTTTGAGGCTGTAGTGTACTATAATCATGCCTGCAAAACAGCCACTCACTTAAGCCTGGGCAATATATCAAGACCTCATCTCTCTTAAAAAAACAAAAAAAGTAAAGTCAAGAGAAATCTTAGATACCTTTAAGCTTATCCCCAAAGTCTAACACAAGACTAGAGCTACACATTCAATTTGGTAGCTACTGGTCACATGTGGGTACTGAGCACTTGAAATGTGGCAAGTCCAAATTCAGATGTTCCTGAGTATAAAATACACACCAGATTTCAAAGACTTAGTATGAAAAAAGGATTTTTTTTTGAGACAAGGTCTCACTCTGTGAGGACAAATACTATTAAGACTAATCAAAGAAAAAGGGAGACAGGACAAAAAAACAAGGTCGAAAATGAAAAAACTGTTACAGATTGAACAGTCATTTAAAATAATTTAGATACTGTCCACATCTTCAGTTCAAACTTTAGGTTGAAGGTTTTTGGGCTTTTTAATTCCTCAGTGTAGGGGAATAGATAAAAGTTTGATGAAGTGCTCAAACAATTCCTAGAAAAATACAACTGAGCAAAATAGATAAAAAAGAAACCAAAGCAATACTCTAATTATTAAATAAACCCAAGCAGGCAGGGTGTCATGGCTTATGCCTATAATCCTAGCACTCTGGGAGGCCGAGGTGGAAGGATCACTTGAGGCCAGGAAGAAGTTTGAGACCAGTCTGAACAAGAGCAACACCACCATCTCTATAAAAAATAGAAAAAAGTAGCCAGGCGTGAGGGTACATGTCTGTAGTTCCAGCTACTCGGGACGCTGAGACACGAGAATCACTTGAGCTCAGGAGTTCGAGGTTGCAGTAAGCTATGATGATATCACTTTCCCCTAGCCCGGGCGACAGAGCAAGACTCTGTCTCAGAAAAGAAAATAATGCAGGCTCTAAAGCCAGACTTGCACAGTTTCACTTACTAGCCATGTCAACATAGCTCAGCTTCCTCAACTAAAAATGAGCATAATAGCACCACTGGCCTCACAGACCTGCCATGAGGAATAAGTGAATTCACACACGGAAGTGCTTAAAGCCACTCTCCTGGTATGTGGTAAGAGATTCTCAAGAGACAGCCAGCATAATGGTTAATAAGGAATAACTTGTGATTCACATGTAAGATGAGAAATATCTGCTCCTTGAAGAAGTCACTGTCTTTGCTCTAGTCAAATCAATGTCACCTGACCACCAAGGTTGTAAGGCTGAATAAAATAAAAATCCCTGTAAACTAAATAGTTCAAAACCATTCCACCAATCACATTATTCCTACTATCCGAAGGCGCATTTTTGAAATTACTCTGTGTTTCGGGTTAAGATACATTTTACTTTTTAAAATATTCATTCTAGTTATTATTTATTCAGTTATTATTTATTTTTATTTTTTGTTGATGATCTTTTGTGAATGTGGATGTTTTCAGAGTTAATGAAAATTAAGTGACAAGAGAAGAGAGGATCAAGAGGTGAAATCCCTGGAAGCCTCCCCGTAGAGACGTCCCTAATAAAGGGGCTGCAGGGATCCTAGACCAAACGCCATCTACTCAGACCCATGCGTGAAAGCTCTGGGCCAGGACCTGATGAAGAGCAATCACAATGGAACAAAAGTAGCCAAGTGTCTGTTCTCACACGATGGTCTATGACAAGTGAAAACAAAGGTAAACGCAAATAGAACATATTACCAGAAACATACTGATAAAAATAAATCTTGTAAGGTTAGAAAATACAGGTGACCACTGCACAACACAGGGGTTAGGGGCACTGACACTCCATGCAGTCAAAAATCTGTGTAAAACTTTTGAGTCCCCCAAAACTTAATTATTAATAGCCTACTGCTGACCAGAAGAATCCTTACCAGTAACACATACTGTCAATTAACACACATTTTGTATATGTATTATATATTGTATTCTTACAATAAAGCAAGCTAGGGAAAAGAAAATGCTATTACGAAACCCATAAGGAAGTTATTTATAAATATTAATATCAATATATAATTAATATAAATATTAACATATTCATGAAGTGGAAGTGGATCATAAAGGTCTTCATCCTCATCTTCACTTTGAGTAGGTGGAGGAGGAAGAGGAAGAGATTTGTCTTGTCTCAGGGTGGCAGAAACAGAAGAGGTGGAGGAGGTAGAAGGGGAGGCAAGAGAAGCAGGTACACTTAATGTAACTTTTATTGAAAAAAATCCATATATAAGTGGACACATGCAGTTCAATCCATGTCAAGAGTCAAGTGTAATCCATTTCTCTTACATTTCTATTTCTTCTATGCAGCGCAGTCTATTTCCTGAAAACCTTCAAGGTGCCATAGATGGATCCAAAGACCAAACGTATGCTTTGGCCTTGGGAAAATGGTATGAGAGCAGACTGTTTCAATATAATGGAAATTAAAAGTATGGATGTAAAAATATGTAGATGTTGCTACTGAAGCACAGAGGAGAGGTGATGCATTGCTAAGTGCTAAATGTGCCAGGTATTATGCTAAATGCGACACATGTATTTTCTCTTTTCACCCTTACAGTGATTCATAAGGTAGGCACTATTATTACCCTAGTGAAAACTAAGGAACAGAATCATTAAGTAATTTCGCCTAACATCAAAGAGATAGCACTGAATCCAGGCAGTCTGAATCTGGGACCTGTACTCATCAACACTACACAATTAACGGCCTCTCTCCAAATATTTCCAATGCTTACTCAATGGGCTCATGAAGAACATGGCGGCAAGAATGGGTTGGGGTGATGAGTGTGCTCAACAGCACAGACTTTAACCAAGGACGATCTGGCTACCACCACTGCTGATTATGCAAACTGTACAATACCTAAGGAGATAAGCAGCTGCTGGTAGCAGGTTAATTACATCGAACCCTTCCATCATAGAGGGGACCGTGATTTGTCCTCCCTAGAAGAGACAATTATTCTTTTTTTGTTGTTTGTTTGTTTTTTTGAGACAGAGTCTCACTCTGTTGCCCTGGCTAGAGTGAGTGCCATGGCGTTAGCCTAGCTCACAGCAACCTCAAACTCCTGGGCTCAAGTGATCCTACTGCCTCAGCCTCCCGAGTAGCTGGGACTACAGGCATGTGCCACCATGCCCGGCTAATTTTTTCTATATATTTTAGTTGTCCAGATAATTTCTTTCTATATTTTTTAGTAGAGAC